>VWZV01007588.1:269697-340592 GCA_013397155.1 Irena cyanogastra
TTTTTTTTTTTTAATCTGGGAGTTGTGTGCAGGACAGCTGCAAAACTTCTGTTTATCTGGAACAGGACTGCACAGTTCCACCCTTACTCAACATTCCTTGTAAACCGGCTGTTCATGGACTGATAACATTTTTTTGCTGGTCTAACTGTGTGCTTCTTGCGTTTAATGCCTGAGTACTGTGAGAAGAGTGAATGTAGGGTCACAGGACAACTCCATCCAATCAGATTGACATAGACATAACCAAAGGAAAGTTTAGGCAAAGTTGTACATTGTCTTAGCCTAACTCTAGGTGGGTTTCTTCTGCCTCAGGCAGCTCCAGGTGTAGAACTGTGTTTAATCTCTTAGCCTGCCTACATTTTTTTGTATTTGACTGAATTTAAGGGCATGGTAAAAGGAGGTACCTGAGTTAGAAAACACCAGGAGAATCTTTTTCCTTTCCTACAGATGACCTCTACTTCTGATGCTCTACTCTCTCATCACACGAGTAACTCCCATTGCTCCCTTCCATGTTAAAAAAATCCTGCTTAACTTTATGTACTGAAGTTAACTCTATTGGTTGTATGTGATGGTCCTCCATGTAGCAGCACAACTGACACTCCAGTAGTCAGGCACGGGGTCAGAAATATCATTCTCAATGCTTAGAATTCTATGGTATTTTGGACAAAAAAAAATCATGGTCTTCCATTTTCCTTGAAGTGCAGATCCAGCTTTTGGTCTTCATCTACACTAAGAGAAGAAATTATGCCTTCACTGCTCCAAGAGAAACATACTGGTCCTTAAGCATTATGAAAAAAAAAAAGAAAAAAAAAATCTTTTCCAATACTGGTGTTGTCTTGCTCTCTCGAAGCTAGTCCTGTATTTGGAACAGCAATTAATTTACTTAAACAGCTGGACATATGATCTGATGAAATGTGATTAGCATTGCTCATTTAATTTGCATCAAAGCAAGAAGTTTTATCAATAACAAGAAAAAACCTTCTCCAAATCCCAACAAAACAATAAGCAAAATCACAGACATTCAAGACTTTGTTGTGATGGAAGAGTCTTATGTGACTTGGAAATCAATTAAGTTCCATTAAAGCTCTGAAGTATACCTGCCTTGCATTGTGCCTTTCGGAACTTGGTGGTAGTGTTTATAGCCAGATTTTTAGTTTACCTAGGAGATTACTTTTTTCTGCTTGTTTCTTGGCTTACATTGCTGTAAAAAAAAAAGCTGATTTCCAGTCTGCTAAGCATCTAATCAAGATAAGTAAATCTGTAACAAAAATCACTCTGAGCAAGTTAATTTTTATCTGAAGAGATTTACCATGTTAAAAAATCAAAAGGCAGAAAACTGGAACAAAACAAATTTAAATAAAAAAACCCCCAAACCAATCAACAAAAAAAAAAAAAAAACCACACCAAAACCAAAAAAACAACCCAAAACCAAAAAAACAACAGAACAAAAAATATTAGGGCATCTTTTGCTGTTGGTATTTTTTTTCTAGATGCTTATATCAAAGACTTTACTTTTCCAGATACTGTTAAGTCACTTCCATATTTAGCACCACGCTTTAATTTCTATTTTCCGTTTCAGATTTCTTAAGCACTTCAGTTCTTCTGAGTTCTTGCAAATCACAATAAAGAACTGTGATTCTATAAACCAAATCTCATTGACTGTTTCCCTCTTTTTCATATTTGGCTATGATATTGTAAAAGAAAATAGAAAGGAACAGTTTGCGTATTTTCTCTGTTCTCTCATCTCCTCAGTGTTTTCAGAATTGCCAGAGTCTAAGATGTGTTTCCAAACAAAAAGGTGAAAATGTGACAATACCTTGGAAGAATTTAATTTGAGTTTTTGGAGAGAGGACTGTTACTTTGTTATGCATTGTTTAGTCACTTAGGTGGTGGAAAAGTGGGCCTAGAGGAGAAGAGAATTCTGCTCTTCTGATTCCTGCCACTCACTTTCACATCAGTGATTACAAATAACCTCTAAGATAACAGAAAATCAAGCCCTTGAGAGGTATCTGTAGCTCTCTGAATAATGGCACTCAAACTAACCTCAGAGAAGCCATCAGGCAGGAGGTTTCAAAGGTTATGACAGCTATGCCCCACTGCATTGGAGAGGGGTAGTCATAGTTGTTCTTCTAAAGCCTTTTTCTCACTACAGTGGCAGCTGCTCAGCCCTTGTGGCTGGCAGACCACTGGGCCTCTGAAATACTCTGTTGTGGGGAAATGAGAACGGGTTATTTATTTCATGGGGAAAAGGCACACAGGACATTCTACTGGCCTTTTATTTCCTCATGGATAATGAAGTATTCATTGCAATCCCAGCCTTGGAAATCTGGTCTCCTGACCCAGTTATTTCAACTTCAAATGCTGTGTGTGTAAAGAAAATTAATTATAAAACAATGCACAAAAGTGGAACAGGCTGATTTGATGCTGACCTGAATGGGCCCTTTTCTGCTGAAAAGTCTTTCCATCTTAGCCAGTGTGTGGTGTTCTGTTTCTTGGCCGCAGGTGTAACATCGGCGTTTCGGCCGAGGAACTCCTGGTGCAAATGTCTTTCGTGGCGCAGATGTCACTGCTGCTGTTGTTTCTGGCTGGTGACATCCTTTTTCACTGCTTTCAGTCCTTAGCATTGCTTTTCTGGTGCACTCCTCTATAAGCTGGTCCAGTGTCGGTGAAGGGGACACAGGGAGCGCGAGGATCACTCCTCTGCATGCTTCATTTGCATTCATGGAGACAATCTCCAAGACAAGCTGCTTTTGGAGCTTAGCTCTCTCCACCCTCTTCTCCATGGCATTCCTCACTCGATTGACAAAATCTAGAAAAGGCTCAGAGAAAGCTTGTTTAATCGCAATATAGGATGTAATAGGTTCTTTGGAGGGCATTCCGAAGAATGCCCTTTCTGTGATCTGCCCAATGGAATCTAAAATGTGCTGGGACATTCCCTCTGCTTGCTTTCTGGCTATTTCCCAGTCCCCCTCCCCGACGAGGTGCTGAAGGGTGATGGCATTCCCAACTCCGTCAGTGGCATTATCGGCACTCTGCAAAAGCTGTTGGAGGAGATCTCCTGCTAATCTCTTCCATGTGCATTCCCACAATTTGTATTCTGATGGAGGGAGCAGGCAACTGAATAGCTGTTTTAAATCAGCAGGGACTAGTGCACTTGAAGCCAGTGTTCCCTTTAAAAGCCCCCTAAAAATCTCACTTTTGTAACCAAATTCGGCTTTAATTTTGCAAAGTTCTCGAATGCTTTGAAGCGGGAGGGGTCCCCTCTGTGGATTGAGCCCTCGCGCGCTGTAGGTGACTGGGGCGAGAGAGATTGGATTGGCACAGCCAGCACCGCCCACCACGCCCTGCCTTCCCTTCCCCCAGCTGACTGTGGGAGCTGGAAGGCTGGCGTGGGGAACAGGAAGCCTCAGGGCAGGGCCGAGTGATTGATGGGTGGAGCTCATCTGCAGAGGGGGAGAGGTGGATGACGCAGGAGGAGGGAAGGCGGGGGTAGCAGGCAATGTCACTCGGGGTGGAAATGGGGGGGCAGCAGCGGGTGGAGGTAGGGTAACATGATCAGGGTGGGGCAGCTGTCACAAACAAAGGAGTTGAGCTCAAGGGCGGGAAAAAGTGGTCTGAGGAGGGAGCGGGACGAGGGGAATTTTGGGAAAGAGAAGCGGCAGCCTCGAGGTGCTCACTATTTTGTGCCGCCTCTCTTACGGTGGGTAGGAAGGGGTTTGGGGGAAGAAAACTCTTCTGAACACTTGAGGGATCTCAAACTGGGGAAAAGGGATTGGAAAAAGGGTTAGGGTTAGGGTCCCGGGCAGCATGGCCGGCGCCGTCATGGCAAGGGTGCCGAGGGAGCGAGAGGGAGCCAGGAAGACAGTCTCTGGTAGAGGTGCTGCCCTGTGCCAATGTGTGGCAGGGTGCTCTCCCCTGTTTGCCCGGGGTAGGGGAAGTGGGAGCAGGGAAAGGGGCGGAGAGAAGGGGGGTTTTGGGAGAAACCAGGGCTAAACACGCGCTAGAACTTCTCTCTGCTTCCCACATGTCTCTCTTCTTAATTACTTCCCAAATCATTAAAAACAAATGCATAAAACCGTCCTTTATCCTTGGGTCACCCTGCCGGGTGCTCTCTGACAAGTGCTATCCTACACGCTTCAAAAAACCCTTCTTTCCAACATCTTCCACTAAAACGCAGGGAAAAACTGAGCACAACCACCGAACAAAACCTTTCAATTTCCCTTTTGAGAAGCGTTCTCCTCCCTCTTTCGGGGTGTCTCTAACTTGGATATAAACCTCTCTTTGCTGACTGGACAAGCTTGCAGCCCATTTTTGCCCATTCAGTCTGACTGTCCCACCCACTGCAGGAAAAAGTGGAAACAAAAGACAAAAAGTCCCCGCGCCGACGGCGGTGGCTACTCATGCCGTTTGTAACGTGTCCCTCCGCAGGAGCGTAGCCGTGCACCTCCGATGAGCCCCTACCCGTGGGGTTACTCACCCAAAGACTGCCAGTGCATAGGAAAAAAAACTGCAGTGAGGGTCCCTGGTCCTTGAAGACGTCTCTCCAAGCACTACTCTTGCTCCGAAGAGGTTTCATCTTCTCCCCTGCCCGTGCCGCTTGACAGAAGTGAGTGTGCACACGCGTGGGGCAGCAGCACTGCCAGGACTGGAAGCTCCGAGAAATCCCGAGATGGCAACGCAGTCCTGTCTCATTGGGGCTTCTTCCAACAGTCCGTTCGGAGAGCTATTTCGCTGTGGAGCCGGCGGTGCCTGTCGCTCACAGTGACGGCAATGGAAAGCATCTGAGATAGCTCTGGGATGGCACACTGCAGGCACGCTTGCGCTGGCCAGACAAGCTCAATGCAAAAGGAGTGGAGTGGTCCTTCAGCCCCACGTTGGGCACCACTTGTGGTCTCGCTCGCGCACGGGGGTTTCCCAATCAGTGGCAGGGCGGCGACGAACCTGGCAGAGAGCCACTGGCATGCAGTAGCGAGGGGTGTGTTCGAGCTTGCTGGCGGAGTGCTTAGCCTGCGTGGGGTCCGGGGCAAGAGCAAAAGAGGGGCCAGAATGCTTGCTGTTTGGAAGGGCTTTATTTCCCCCCCAAACGGGAGCAATGGCAAAATGGCCCCAAGCCAAGCTCGGGAAGGGGTTATAAAGATCTCAATTACCTGGGGGATTAGCTAATCAGAACACCACACCAGTGGAACACCTTTACTTTTTTTTTTTTAAGCTTGACACTTTGAGTCAAGGGGTTTTATTTGCTGTTCTTTACAAGTTTTTTTCCTCTAAAAGAAGAAATCTTCCTGTTCCAAAGAGTGTCCAATAAAGTCCGGCAGTACTGGCCTGACAATCTGCATCTTGCTTTTGTGCAAGTCTTTACTTTAAATTTCAGATATAGCTGTAAAAGACAACTGCAATCAAGAAACCTGGATACAAACATTCCTAAACCTGACCTTGAAGTTTCTAAAATTATTTTGCATGTTTTCAATTAATTGTAATTGTTCTGTTAAACTTCCAGTGTGTTTTAACAAGAGTTTGGTTTCTCCACATAACTTCAGCTGTCTCGGCAGTGCAACATAGTGCCTTCTGAAAAACAGTGAGAGTAATTAAGACACAAAAGAAATAGGTACAGGATAGACCATCAGTCCCAAGGTACAAAGGGAATTAGCTGAAATTCTGAACACTGGACATCTGAATCTATCCTCTTGGAAAATATTTTTCCCCTTTATTTTAATTTTAAGAATAGAGTTACAGGGTGTTCCCCTCAACAGCCAGTCCTTATGTTAAAGTTGTGAAACAATTACTTTGAGACAAAACAAATAGCACCAGTTTTGGCATCCATCTCTGCACACTCTTAAATCATACCCTTACATACCTGTCTTTCTCAATGTGTATGTGTCTTCTTATCTTTTCCATTCTCTTAAATTCCTCCCAGGACTTCTTGCCCACTTATCCTGCTGTCCATCTCCTTTTCTAGCCTCCTTATTTCTAATTTTCTAATTCTCTCCTTTAAATTCCTTCCCTCACATCTACTTGCTTTGCATTTGAGATAGGGGAATGAGAGAAATATGTTATCATGTGGGAATCTATTAGTGAGCAGAAACAGATAGTCATAGTCACAGAAAAAATTAAAACCTACTGCAAATATCTGCAGGACAGCCTTGCTGTCTGAAAGATTCATGCATTTCACTGGTTAGGAACTCTAACCGCAATCCTGTGATGTCCCACTACTGTCACCTGAAAAAGAGATATTTCTTCTAACTGGATTTTTCCCTTGTGTACAACCCTGCCTCTAGTAAAAGGGATTGTTTGTAACCTCATTACCTGTAATTTCAGAAGACCGTGCTTGGAACATTAATTCCAGTCTGGAAATTTAACGTTCCCCATCATATCTTTTGTTATGATAAGTATCAATGACAGTTAATAGCAGCAAAAAGGTCTGCTACTAAACAAAATATTTTCCTTACTGGTTCCTTTCTTTACCTTAAGTTTTCTAAGTCATCATGATTTAAACAGTCTGATCAAATTCCCACATTTCGTTATAATAACAGGATTTCTTTTATATTCACTCACTTCTATGAGTTTCATTATACGTTTTTAATGTAATGAAGAAAATGAAACCTACTTAGTTCAGATTACTCCTTCAATACTGAATTTTGAACAATATGTCTTTTTGAGACCAATATAAAAGTAACTCTATGTATCATTTCTCAGCAGTCCAGAGGAGCTCCTTTTTCAGTTGATGCATCTTGAGGAAGATAACTGGCTTGAAAAGCAGCTTGTGGTGTTAGCAGAGTTTCCAAAGAGAAACTCTACTCTTTGCAAGCTAGAGAACTATCTATACTGCACAACACAGCAGGGCGAAGACTCTGCTAAGCTGAAGCTAATGGAGCAGATGCAATCACAGAGTACACTGCCTGGATCTGCAGAGCTACCAGACCGGACCAGATCAGATACAAAACAAGCATAGACATAATGCCACAGCACCTGCATCCTAGCAAAGATAGTTTGTGTGCATGCAGCAATACATTGATTAAATTGTTCTGCTTCTGGAGCTACCTCTTGACTGCTGGCCCAGGAATTGTTGAATTGTGCTTGCGTGTTGCTAGCCGTTTTGGAAGGAGTGACAAGATAGCTGTAACATAAACCAAACGGTCCTCGTTAAGGATGTGAACTAGGAATACTTGCTTAATTTTACTGCAGTGCTTGCTGCTGCCTTCTCTCATCATTATGACCTGGAATGTGGGATCCCCCAGTCCCTGGCCCACTTGTTAAATGTGGCATTCATTTATTTAGCTCCTAGGGGTGATGAATAAGTAATGTTGAAGAGAAACTGCCAAACGCTGTCACAGAAGGTGTATCCTAGTACTTCACTGCTCCAACAGCTAGATGTGTGAGAGTCCAGGGCAGGGAACAGAACGTCAGTGTCGGCATCCTTCACTTCCTGCATTAGTAATGTGATCTAATGACCTTGCAGTCTAGACCTACTATAGCACATCAGCCTGCAGGACCTTAATCTGTGGGCTTGTACTTTGAGTAGCTCTCTGGACATATTCTGAGGAGGCAGAAAGAAACTGACCTCTTGGTTGGTGGTAGCAGCACACAGAACTCTCACAGAGAAGAAAGATCCAAGCAAGAGCAGAACAAGTCCTCTAAAATCCTATTGCAGGGAAGTTCATACTGCAGTCTTTGTGCTATAGGACTCTATGCCCATATCAGAGGACTCAGTACCTATCCTGAAGAATGTAGTTGTGATTTAGCAAGATGCACAATGAGAGAAGGGCAAGGGAAGTGGAGGGGGGGCGGAGGGGGGAGGGAGGAGATATAAATTGAAAAAAAAAAAAGTGTGACCTCCAAACCTGAAGGATATGGTGATAATCTCTGTATTTCTGCCCAACTGGAGTGGCACCACCTTCTGTAATCACTAACTAATAGTGAGTCATGACTGTTACTTCCATGTAGTGTGTTTGTGCTGTCAAAACTCCTACTGGCATAGAAAATTCTAATGTAGAACATGTCCCTAATAAAGCACTCCCTTTAAGGTAATTAATAGGCAAGCAAAATCAAATCCAAATGAAGCCTCTGTTACTTAAACAGGATAAAACAGAGCTGTAGGATTGAATGAAACATTCTGACCTTTGTCTTGTTTGAATATGTTATCTTTGGTCTGTAAAGCTGGGTGCCTTGAGAGAGCATTTGTTCTGTTCATGTCTGTAGTGACACTTTAAATGTTGTGAGTTTTTGCAGTTTTTCCTGCCACATATTTCCTCTTCTTGGTTTTTTTTTTTCTTTGTATTGATGACAGTGAGTCCTGGAGGCTCAGCTGCACAACAGGGCTATAAACTCTCAATGCCATTAGACACGGCACATATTTTGATCAACTTTCTACATGACCCAGTAATTTCCTTGCACATATTCCAGTATTAAGAAAGAAGAAAATCCTCTTCTTCACCTTGGCAACTGGTTAGAGATTCTTTCTAAGATACCTCCTTCCAAAAACTTAAGTCCAAACTTTGCTTTATATATTAAAAAATATTCTTTCTCAATACATTGATGGAAATATTTTCTCTGATATGATCCCAAAAAGTATTTTTTCCTTTTGAAGACCATATTGTGTAGTAGTATTACACTATGACTAACTAGTTAACACAGGATCTTCTGTCATTTCGTCACTAAAGAAATTATGTATTTGTGATGATGTATGATATAAAAATATGACCTGCTGTTTTCTGTGATTTAATTTAATCTCATTTCTAGTACTTAGGGCCCCATGCTAATCTAGTTTTTTCCTCCTTCTTATCTATTATTCAAAATCTCCCATGGTTTGTTAATCAGTGCAAAGTGTAAGCAACAAATTTCATGAGAGCACCAGATTACAGAGCCAATATTATTGGTGAAAATATTTAACCAGAGAAGTCAGAAGACAGATCAAGAAAAACTCCACTAGCCATCTCTTTCTATGCCTTTTCTTTCAGCAAGATGTTATTTGTTGTTTTTATGTATTGCTTAATGAGCTGAGATCAAACTGACAGATCAGTTGTCTGAATGACACCACTAACCCCTTTTTATATAGAAAATATAAATAACCTATTCTCAAATCTCAATGAACCATTTAAGACTAGAATGGACAGAATTTTAAATGACTTTGCCACCAGCCTGGGATCAACTATTTCCCTGTTGAATATGCAGTTTCTATATCTATTTTTTCATATTTATCTGCCCTTACCACACTTTCCATAAGAATGTACAACAGAGAGCAACCTATTACTGCCTGTTTGCTCATATATCAGTTATCTTTAGTCCATACTATCCTTATATATAGCAGCACCACTTGTTTCATGTATTAGTTTTTATTTATACAAACAAGCAACATTTTCCATTTATTTTTGGAAACACTGCACATTAATGTTTTCCAACTAATTTTCTACTTTCATTTTTGGATTTCCAAAGCATATCTTTCTTTTCTGGTCAAAGCTTTCCTCCTAACAAAATTCTTATTCCCAATATTCTTACAATCCTTATCTTCAAAGGTCATCCTTATGGATTTTTCCCCTTGATTGGGATGCAAATGACCCAGTTTGGATAAGGGCTTTCCAAACTCATCAGAAACAACTGTGTCAGGTAAGGTACTGCAGGAGTAGGTACAGAAGGGAAAGAAAAGTTGTTTTACTTCCATGAGTAAATCACTTTTCATTTTTTAAATCAGAAAAAATCCTTTCTATTCAGTATATTGTATGCCTGTGCTTCAGCAAATTTACCTCTCAAAATTTGTACTATTAAAATAAATTATTAAGGACTTGAATTTTAAATAGTTTCACTAATGATCAGTATAAGCAGTTATTTGATTCTTTTATAATATCCATATGAAAACAAACTCTAACCAGAAGAAATTGTTATTGTTTTAGGGACTTGTGGTAAAAACCCAAAAAATCTCTTGTTCATCAGAATAAGAATTCTAGAACAAATCAATGTTTAGGTCCTGTTGCTCTTTTCAATGAGGAGTGTACCCTGACATTTTGGTCAGTGTCTGCCTCTAACCAAGATTCAAAATTACAGAATGTCTTCCCAAGTCTCGTGGCCAAGTATCTATTTTGTAAGTTTTTCCTTTGGTTTTTTGGTTGGGTTTTTTTTGGTGTTTTTGTTGTTGTTGTTTGTTTGGGTTTTTTTTTTGTTTATTTTGTTTTGTGGTGGTTTTTGTTTGTTTGTTTGTTTGGAATTTTATTTTTTTTAATTAAGGGAGATTCTGGCAAAGCAGTGTTGAAGAAATGAAATATTAAAGTATTTTCTGATAACACAGAGTGCAAGGAAAAGAAATGAGGGACATGACATATTTCCCCTTAGCCTTTTCCTCAACTATACTGTTTTTTAGGGTGTTCTGGCACATTGCTTCTCCTGCCTGAGGAGGCAGGAGTCCAGAGCTGCCCAGAGCTGTCAGGGTGCAATCTTGCATTAAGAAAGATGCAGTAACTTCCCTAAGTTTTAGAAAAGCATTTGTGTACGGTGCAGTTAAGGGAAATCAGTGCCTAAGTTTCCAATTCATTGGAAACAATGAAATGCAGAGTAGTGTTACTTCTCTGTTTCCAACAGCTCACCTTGCTATACTGCAAAAATATCAGTGTGCTCAGTAAAAAATTTATAGCACTCTGGTTAATTGCTAATATAAAACTTTCTGGGGGAGAAAGTTTGCATCTTGCTCATGTCTCTGGTAGCATTCTTTGAGGCATGGAGAATGAAATTGAAGCTGCTGGTACTGTGATCTCCTTTTCACCTGCTTTTCCTTCCTTCAGCTTCTAAAATAAATCTTCTGAAGTACCAACCAGAGGACATGTGAAGGAGATAGGTGCATGCTGAGAAAGCATGGCTGACTGTGTTGTATCTGTCATTTTGACTTTCCTACAAGACTTTTGGTAATAGTACAGAAAGAAGCATCCATACAGTTTATAAGGCTAAGTAATTCTGGGCAATGGCATAAGCAAATCTTCTTTGCATATTGCAAAGAGACAAGGAAGCTGACGTGTCTAAAATGCCATCTCTAAGGAAAAAAACATACCCAAGGTATTCTCTGTTCTCTAAAGCATGAACTGCATTTTTCTCAAAGACATTTTTCTAAACTTTGCCTAAGATGAAAAGAAACAAAGAAAAACATCAGCCTGCTGTTCTTTCACCAAATATAACTATTAATGGTATAATGATCACTCAGTCATGAAGACTTTTCCATTACAACTCAAGCATCTTTTCTGAATGTAAGTGTACCAAAGGCCACCAAGTTCGTGAAAGACTCATTTTGTAAATGTCAAATTCTACTTCTTTTATGCCAAGGTTTCTGGGAAACGTGTAAAGAAATGAAGATATTATTACATTTAATGTGTCTCCAGACTGCTCGGTGGAGCTGACCAAATTACAAGGTATTCGATTTTGTTCAATGGCTGTAACAAACATCCTAGGAAACAGAATGAAGACATATTGGTTTAGATTAACATAGAAATGACTATAATTTTAAATAAAATAGACAAAATACCCTTCTGTATAGAATAATAATGTTCCTTTTGACACCTATATTGAGGATATTATGTAATTTCTTGTTTCATGTTTCATATAAACTTGAAAAAAAGTGTTTATTTTTTTAGAAAAAAATTTTAATATTTTTGAGAAGCTTCAGAAAAGAAGAGAGAGTTTGGTACACTAATTTTTCAACTTTTTTTTCCCAAAGTGCATCTGTAATTCCTACTGTAATTCCTGTAGATTCCTGTAAGTTCTATAATTTCTGTAAAATAAATATGGTTTTTGGTGGTTAGTTTCAGATTCCTTTTTATTTTTTTTTCTGTTTAGGGTGGTAACACAATTTTACGATTTAACAGACAACTTCAGGAAGTGTTCTAGTTCAGAAGGAGGATAGGATCTCAGCTCAGACTTGTAGTTTGACATGAGACTGAAATAGCTGAGTTCTTTCCAAGAACTCCAAGTTTTCCAAGTTCTTTCCAAGTCAGTGCCTGTAGATCAGCACTAAGGTGCCATCCTATAACAAACCGGTGAGATAATGCAGAACATGCAGAAAACTTGGAGCAGGTCTGGGGAACCATAGATCAGATGATAAGTACATTCATAGTAAATACATATCATCCTTCTTAATTAAGTGCTAGTGAAATTAAAATGGTGGGTTTGAAGTGAAAAAATAGTAAAACCCAAGTGTTTGCTAGGTGGTGCCATAGGCTTATGCAATCCCAATCAAATTAGGGATGCTTTGTAAGAGGACTTCCATTCTACACATGATGGTGTATGAAAGAAGGCTGTGAACTAGGAGTCAGAAACTGCTTCAGAGGATGGGCTTTGCTGTCTCTAGTACTGCGGGAAAAGTAGTCATTTTCCTGTCTCCTGACACCCTTAAATCAAATAGAAATTACAAGATCCTATGTGGAGCACCGGAATTTAAGTAGTAATGTGTTCCTTACATATACTGAAATTCTGTAAGAGCTTTTCCTCAAACTCATGCATACAGGTGCTAAATATTAAATAAGATCTACTAAAACCACATGACACATAGACTGGAGTTGAACAAAACAAAATTCTAGGAGAAATCACAGACGCTGATAATTAAATTTAACACTTGGTGTCTTTGGCTAGTAGGATACATGGAAGTACATGCTCTAGTGATACCCCCCTGAATACTATATTCAAATTATATTATTTACCATTAAATAGCAATCCACTTGTTTCCTTTATTTTTCCTTGACTCCCCCCTAAACACCTCAAAAATAGCAAGTATTTTGTTATGAAACTCCCACAGAAATCTTACATAGCTGGGGGAAACGACAAGCTAAGTACATTTATAAGACTTATTTTCCAGATGGCATACTTTCAGACCACTCTTGAGCTTCACAGAAGTAATTTAGATTAATCTTTCCTGTGCTAACAATGTAGATTTTGAGGTCAACTTCTACTTTTTACATTACTGTGTGGTGCAGTATAAATGACACAGGTTACAAATGTGTTATCACTACATGAATGCATTTGGCAGAGCATCAGAACTGTGTCCTAACTAGCTTGAACCCAACAGCACACAATTACTGCAATGTAGCCTTCAGCTGAAGTAGGCAATGTGGTTTTCTTGAATCTCTTTCCATAACACATGCATCTCTCTAGAAGTCTGGTTCATGTTGCCTGTTGATCCAGTGCTTACTGCAGTTCACATGGTCACAGTGAACTTTGGAAGTTGTGCATTAACAGACTAGGAAAGGGGACTCCATCTGAACTGAGACTCGTCTGCAATTTATGTGCAGGAAGATTCAGTGAGCTATTGAGACCATCTGATTCCAAGCGCTACCTGAAAAATACGCCCCTGTTTTGTGCCACAAGAAGGACCTTTATAGTGCCTAACCTTGAAATCACTGAATGGATTAAAATCTTTGAGTTCCCCCTGCACTTGAAGAGGGGAACCATCACTCACAACTGAATTTCTTAGCCGAGTTGCCTTTCCTCTAGTTTATGCCTTTCATTCTCTTCTTATGATGGAGAGCTGTGCACTTTCCTCCTCTTTGTACTTCTTTTACCATCCTGTTCCCTTTGAATCACCACACCATGTGGAACTGTATCGTCGGCAGAAAAACAATTTAGCTTACTGCAGGTGATCCATTCTCTAGTGTTCAGCACACTCTTTACAGTTCAATAAGTACATGTCATATAAGTTACAGTAAGAGGGCTGTTCTATTTATTCTGTGCTCTTTGATTATTTGTGGTTTGATTATACGGTTCTTACAGTGACATTTTCAGTGAAAATGTGTACAGAGCAATTGTATGGAAAATTGTTACCTACTGCTTATGTGTATTGTGTCTTGTTTATTTTTATGTCTTTACCAGTCAAAACTCACCAAATGTAAAGAAATTACTAATGCCATGAGGAACTCCATTATTATTATCATCACAGGGGACCTTAGCCAGACAGGTTAGCAGTAGGAATGAGGAAGGTTTCCATTAATACTTCTTGTAATCACACTTGCAAGCTAATGTGTGACAGTCAGATACTCTGATGCCTTACTCTGAGAAGGCTCAATCCAGTGGCTTTTACCTCTGGAGATGTGGTGTGTACAAACCTGGGAACGCAGCCCTTCTTGTGTCACAGCAGGATGTATATGCATCTGTGGGGTGTGACAGGCTGCCCTGCCCCTCTTTTCTGTAGCAACTCTGTAAAAGTGATCTCAGCCACAGCCAGAACACACAGTTCAGTGCTGTGCTAGCATCCTGCTGGGCACTCTTATAAAAACATCCATCTTTGAGGTGGCAGGCTGATGAAGTGTCAAGCAGAGCATGTATTGAGCCCTTCTCGGAAGCCTCTTCGTCACCGTGTAGCCACCAGAGGATGATGCTCTTTTTCTCAGCAGGACTATTTTTCACTGTCATCACACAGCCAGGCTGGTCAGATGGCTGGGTCATTGCTTGTGCCAGCTCATTCGTAAGACAGTGCTTTCCATGAGTTTTTGCCGGCTGATTTGAAGGAGTTAATTGTACATGTAAGGCTGTTGGTACAAAGTCAGTTCAAGATGCTCAAGAACAAATGGACAACAAGGACTATGTTCTTTTGATTTTTCTTTTTTATTTTCAAAGAAAATAAATTAAAAAGAAGAAAAAACCATCAGGGAATTCTGATGGTTGGCAGTGTGCCCTGTAAATGACCTTCCTTGCTTCTCTAGGTATGATATTAATTTTGACTCATTTTAATGGACCTGGCCAAATGCATTGAGCCATTTCAACAAAAAACTAGTCAATTTCCCTGTAGTGCAAATGTCTGGGATATCTGTAAATATTAGTAAGCCTTCAGAGCCAACTTGCAGATACCCAATAGTACATACACTGTTGCTATAAATAATGATACAAAGACTGGTTTGAAAGTACATCCCTTAAATAAATCTAAAGCAGTCCATATGTCTGAATGACAGATACTGTTTTTGTCCAGCATTAAAACTTCAAGGTATGACAAACATAACTTGCCTCACTCTATCCAGCATTTGGGATTATCACACTCTGCACAGCATAAGCAGAATTGAGACTGGAGAGTTCCTTTGTATCACATCTTGCCCACAACACAGAAGTGTCTGCCAAGATGACCAAGGCACTCTTAAAAAAAAATTAAATTAAAAAGTAAATTAACTGAAGGCAGAACTCCTCAGCCTGTATTTCTAGGTAGCAGGAATACAGTAATAGGCAGCAACAAGGTGTTGCACATGATGTCATGCCTTTTGTATCCTCCTTGGCCCGCAAGGACAAATATTTGAAGTCAGCAGTAATGGAGTCATTGAAAGACTTTCAGGGAGTGATTGCTGAGAAGGTAGAATCAATTTCACATCTGTGGTGTTTCTGAAGACTGGCAGAACCCTCCCAAAGGCAGTTCTTGCTTGAAGGAGGGTATGCAAACCCACAAAAACAAACCAGAAAAACTACCCCAAAGAAACAGGTATGGAAAAGCTAACAGTTGCTTACATGATAGAATTTGTAAAAAAAATCACAGCTATTTAATTTGTACACAGATCCAGGTTTTCTGCCTCTAAAATATTTCTGGAGCAGCAGCAAACATTCTTTTGTCTTTCTGGCACACTTATTGAGAGGCTATTTTTCTCTTAAAAAATCTTTTGTATTTTTCCTCCTACTAAAGCTCTGGGTTTCCAGTGGACTGTACAAAAACATCAGGGAATTATAAACACACATTTTATAAACACATTTGGAAATTCCCTTCATATATATTTTATTAATTTTGACTTCATCTCTGCTACCTCAGTGCAAAAATTTTCTCTACCATCATGTGAGAGCAGGAAATTATTTTTTATCTTTCCACCTCAACAGGTGAAAAAAAATTCTCCTAATCTCCTTGCCTTCCTGGCTTTTAATTTCTGTATCCTTCTATCCAATTTAAATTCCATAAAGCACTTGAAATCACATTTACATCAAAGACACTCCACAGGATACCTCTGTATTGTGTTCGTGTTCTGTTCATTCATCAAATACTCGCCCACTCCGTTTGGAACATACACTATTGAGTTTCTCCTTCCTTTCAAAACATTAGGAGTTAAAGAAAGAGAACCTGCTTTTTAAAGTCCAAATGTTTGTGTGTCTTTAACAAGACACTTCACGTTACTTGGATGGTTTCTCCTGTTTACCAGGAAGGTTTGCATCAACTGGAAATGAAAAGAACATCATGCTCCAATGGATTGAGATGGTGACAAAAATTGAAAGAGATATAGAAGCTTTTCAAAGACAGTAATAAATGGGCCCTTCTACCGCTACAATCTGAACTACTCTGTTAGAAGGCTAACGTATTTTCTGTGCCCAAGCCCTGATAAGAATTTTGTTTTAAAGGGAAAAACAATAATCAGGTTTGAGTGGTCCTTGCTCTTTTTTTTTTCCTTTTCTCCCTCTGCACACTCCATGAAAGTCATTTTCAGCATCACATATTTGTATATGGCCTTTCCTTCTGCCCCCACATTTACATCATGCTATGTTAAATTCCCTGGGATCTGTACACCCTAGAAGTGCAATAATAAGTCAATGTTTTATTTATAAGTTTGGCAAATGCATATACCATTCTATTATCTCAGCTGGGCTAGTTAATTTCATTTTACCTCATTTCCTATGTAACTCTGAAGTTTTGTTTCCATCTACCCTCCAATTTTAGCAGCTGCCTCTAATCACATTCTCTTTTGCTCTAAATTTCCTGTGGATACATAGGAGTCCATAAGAAGCTTATCAGAAGCAGTTGTTTCTGTTTGTATTAACATTAATCTTTTGACAGAATTTTACTTTTAAAAAAGAGGACTGGTCAGTGGGGCTTCAGCTTTGTACTGCATGGAAGTTTTCAAGTTACCTTACAGTGCATCTTCCATCCTTGTCTTGCAGTGCTTTATTATTCAAGTCCAGGGGCTTCTCTCTGCCTTGGTTGTGATTTGCATTTTTCTGTTATTTGTGCAGTAAAAGTAACTCCTGTCATCTGACTGAAACAATCCATAAACTGTTTTAACCTTACCCTCCTGTAGACTACAATTTTCATCTCCATTTTAGAGGTGGAGAATATCAGCAGAGTGGAGAGCAGAGGATTACTGCTATAAACCCTTGGGACGAGGCTCATGTAACCAAATGCATTGATCATGATCCTGTTTTCTTCATAATGGAAACATGGACCATCAAGAAGACAGTACACAGAATTTGCTGACTTTTTAAGAAAAGATTTTCAGTGGGCTGCTGTCAGTAATGAGACGATCAAAGAAAGAGGCAGCAGAAATGAGAACTGCAAGAAAGGGAAAGGAAACTCCTGCTAGTAGCTGGGCTTATTTCAGTTTAATAGAAGAATGGCACAAGAAATGACTAGCTGATGTGACAGGATAGGATGAGAGTATTCCAGATTCAGACAGAAAACAAGTGCAAACAGGGTACAATAATTTAAATATATAAAAGCAATCTGTAAGTCAATAATCAGAAGGAAGAGAAAACACTCATCTTTGATGGTCAGAAGTGGGATATATGATAGCATCATACTAAATTTGTAAATTCAGAGTATTTCCTTATTTCTACGTTAATACATATGATCTTTTCCTTATTGTTTGTCTCTAGGTAAATGGCTGACACTTGCAAAAACATACAAGAGAGAATGTATTTCACTGTCGAGTATTCTAGGAGTCACCATTAGCTGATTTAAAATTCCCTTGTCAAAGCAGATCCTCACCCAACATAACTTGAAATGAATCTCTGTAGAGTCACTTGTTGCATATTTAACTTACACTGTTATCTGTTACCACAATATTCAGCCTGGAAATGTGTGATGAAATATTTCAGTCTGGTGTCCCTAATCCATGTAATTCAAAGGAAAAATAAATTGAAAGAATGGGGCAGGGAAAAATATTTTTAGCTGAGTACCATTTATTCTGGTCTATACTAATCACTCCTTGCCTTTGTTAAGTGACTCATTTTTAACACTGTGCTATTGCAGTCATGCTGCTTCATGCTGTATGTGACCAGGATCTCGCTTATGTTAGTCATGGAATCCCAGAGAGTGGAAGTGACTGAAATCCAACAATCTTCTCCCTGTAAAATAAACATTTATTACTGTATCCAAATATGCAATAAGGGAGGGGACAAGCCTGATTCTGATGCAAATTAAATGAAATCAAGAAATTACTCCTGTGCAAAACCAGCAGCATGCAGCCAGAACAGAACGTCCGAGCACTAACTGGTTATTTCCTCATCAGATCAAAGTTCCAGAGTACTGCACTGCTATTTGGTCACCTCTTGGGTCAGATTCCGCTCCAGGGTAAGTTTAGGGGTGTCAGTAGGATTTCACACAAGTTGTGATGATAGGAATGCAGATTTGTTGACACAAATTCTACATCATTCTACATCAGGTTGTTCTGCTTATCGATGTTGAAAAGAACCCATAGGACTCTTTTTAATCTATCATGTGAGTGTGTGGGTGTGTGTGTAACAAACCAAAAACATTCGAACCACCAACTCTCATACAAGTCCAACTAGCTGGAAACCATCCTAAGATTGTTTGGCTTCTCCCTTAAGCTACTGATGAAGCAGATTTCACATTTCTAGACTGCCCAATGTAGCACATTATTAGTCTGTATCATAGTATGCAACTCCTTATATTCAATCTAAATCTCTGCTAAAATTAATCTTTTCTCATTTTCCTGTCATATATAGAGAGAATATTTTATTCATTTCAAAGCTAATATCTCTCTCTATATTTTTCTAAAGGATGAAAACAAATGCACATTAACATTTTAAAAGGTTTCCTCATCGTTATTTTCTCAGCCTGAAATAGTTTTATGTTGCCTCCTTTATTCTCTTCATCACTACAACCTTATTTAAGATTATCAGTGCTTGTGTGATTGCATGTAACATGGATGAATATTGTATTTGTTATGAACAACAAAAAAAGGACTTGATTCACTTCCTCTGTGGTCGGCAGGATTACAAACAGAATGGTGCCGTTTTTGTAAGAAAGAAAGAATGCAGCAGAAGAATTAGAACAGGGATGAAACCACTTTGTTATACTTAAAAGCTGTGGTCCAAAAATACCTATTATGAAGAGTCACAAGACACATGTGAAGGATAATCTGATTTTAATCTCAGTGGCTTTCGCTTCCCTCAAAGTATGGGGAATGCATATATTGGTATGGTCTGACAGTGCAGTATCCATCTCTTTTTGCAGCTGTGTGATCTGATGTGTGCTGAAGACCTTGGCCATGCTATTTACATATTTGATCTGTTAGGTGGTCTCCATTACACGCTGGAAAGATTTTATGAAGGCAGGACTCTCCTTCACAGACAAATCTGCTACAAAACCTACATACAAGCAAAAAACTAGAATTAAAAGTTTTTTTCCATTTTCTCTAAAGTGTACAGGCCCTTGCTATTAGAACTAAGAGATAACTTTTAACTTTGGCTATTTAAGTTATCTTGGTGCCAGGGACTAGGAGGGGGCATCACTTGTAGTAGGAGGATTGACATCCTTCCACAGCCATGGGGATAAAGTCAGATAAAGTTTTTTCTCTCTTAGCTTGTTCACTGCATGAAGGAAAAACATATATTTGTTCTGGATTCTGACCAGGATATGCCTTTTCCCAACACCTACCATGGAATTTTAAAAATCCGTGGATTTGTGTCATGGGTACCAGTTACCCTTACATGCACAGGGACTTTCAGGCTAATATGTAAGCAGATGATATTGAAGACAGGATGATATTATTACATGCACAGGCAAGCCAGATGGCTTTGCTTTATCTGAATTGTGATGATGTATCTACCCTCACAGTTTGTTGTCTTTCACATAAAGCCAGGATTGGCCTTGAGAAATTGGCCTGTTTATCCCACAAGATAACAATGCTTTGAATTTCCATACAGACCCGCATCTGAGGCTTTCAAAGACCTTTACAAATGTTAATCCATTAAGTATCAATGTAAGGTATTCCTTGAGGGAGGTGTTAATTACCTCCATTTCACAGAGCTCAAGCAAGAGAGGCAAGGAGAGATCCAACCACCTTATTTGTAAGGTTACACAGCAAATCAGAGCACAATCAGAGAGAGAGTAAAACAGTTTTGATACTCAGGTCTGCTGCAAAGCTCTCTCCCTTTCACCTGTTTCAATGATTTTTGTCTTAAAAAAGGTGAAGGGGATGAACTGGTTAGAATTCAGCATGAGATTCAGCTACTCTGAATGTCTTTAAGGCTGTGAGACTAAAAGAAAAAAAAAGTGAAGAAAAAAAAAGAAAAAGAAAAGGAAAAAAATTAAAAGATCATCATCTACACAATTTCCCTAATAGATGATATAGGACTAGGTCTCTATTCTTCACCTGAAGCAAGTAGGACATACGGAGTCAGTCCATTCACCTGACAATAAGACTGCCATCAAGAGACAATGGCATCCATCTAACCTCTTCTGTGAGGACCTTCTAAAGCAATCTCTTTTGTTGCAGTTGTACAACATTACGATCCCTTTCTTACTATTCCACTTTCTCCGTGCTACTATCAGGAGTTTCATGTACTCCAGAGGAGGAAAAAAAATATCAGAAGCTGACGCATAATGCAGTTTATGCTTTTAAAAGAAAGAAAACAACACAGTTTTAATGAAGAAATGGGTCTTGCTTAACCTTTCCTAATAGAACCATCGTGAGGTTCTTCAATGTTTGCTTCCATAATCTTGTGGAAAAGTAGATACACACGCATGCAAACGACTTTCTTTTTTCATCCAAGGACTAAGAAATTGCCCTACAGAGCACCTATTCGAACCTTCACAGACACATTTTTCAGAACTCCTCACACAGCTCTGTCAGGGATAAAAAGATGCTGCTTCTTATCTGAAATTATTGGAAACTGATTAGCAGAGTATTCAAGTCGGAGTTACAAGAAGAGGACACAAAAATATATCAATATTAAGGATATGTACAAGCCTTCCTCAGATAACTGCTAAATAGGCACGAATAGTTGTGGGTAGGATAGGTAGGAGTACTCATATAGGAGAGAGAGTATTCTTGTTCAGTGATCTTATAAGGGCTTTTTTAAAAAACAATTTTTCTAAGTATTCTGGAGGAAGAACACAAACCTTTTTCTCTGTTTTCACCCTGGCAGGAACATTCAGCATTAAAACACACTTCTTAATGATGCTATTCTTCATAATAATTCTGAATGATCTCATTCTTTATCTGTCACTATTTTAAATCTCTGTTTTCCTCAAGTAGCTTTCCTGTGATTGAATTACTAAACACTTCACAGCTAGAATAACTTTTTTTCTCTTAGGTCAATGTTTGGATTTATCTTTCTTCATCCTTTTAGGCATTCCTACTGCCCAGAATACTTTCACTTTGAAATTAAGTCAAGCACTGGTTCACACTTCATTGTGTCTCTTTGAGGTATTTGCAGTCATCATATCGTTATTGCCATCAACCTGGACTCTGTAGCCTGAATGAGATAGATATGTTCCATCTCTCACATGCTGGTTTTTAACACAGTGGAGATCGATCTACTGAGAGAGACATTTAAATTGGAATAACATTTGTTAAAATTACCTGCTGAAAATGCAAATCTAGCATCATCTTGGGAGTTCAAGGACACCTGTCATGTTGTGTATTATTTCACAGAAAGATCACATCACTGACTTATCTGCTCCAAGAACAAATTGCTCTTGAGAAAAGTTGTACTAATTGTTTTTAATAAAGTGGCTCTGGCAGAATTAGCCATCACTACTCACCTTTAATCTACTTACCTTTTCCAGGCTATTAATCTATTATATACCTTGTCCCAGAACTACCATTTAGATATTTTTACTTTGGCAACCACCAAATAGCACAGTATTTGTTTGTTGCTGGAAAGCAATGGCCAGCAGCATTCTATGTGGTAGCTGGAACCGAAAGTACAGCAGCCATGATTTCCTTTACATGGAGATGTGTTCTGTCACGGCATGATGCATTTGCTTAGGGGCTCCAAACATATTTACATATTAAGCTGTTCACTGGCTGATAAGCACATTGATCATACCCTTGTCTTTCCTGTTAGTTTTAGAGGACTTCTGATACACAAATGCAATTTTGGAAAATTCTGCATATACATAGATTGGAACTCTAGCCTTGTTCAGGTGAACTACAGGCATCTCATTTTTGCTGGGGTTACTGAATTCGTTGTAAATCTCTCCAGTAGCTGACAGCTTCCCTGCTAGTTGCTATGCATTATTTTGATGATCAGTTCAGCCCAGGCCTGCAATACATGTCAGGGGGCTGCTGAGAAAAATAGCATATAATCAAGAAACTGAAGTGTGCTGTAATAGAGACACAAGAGGACTGAACCAAGATTCTGGGTACCTCAACCTTTTTACTGCTTTGTAATTTCACACTGTGAAGTTGCAATTCTAATAAAATGCTTTTCAATTCTTAAAGTCTAGAGATCTAATTTACAATCAGGGAAGAAATGTACTTGTAGCTTTCTCAGTTAAGGCATTTAAATCAGAGAGTCTGTGCTTTATTTTCTACTACATTAAGACTTAAGGCAACATTTCAAGGCTGGGGAGAGATCTTAGTATGATGGACATAGAAGCGACAATTGGTTTCCATTTACTTGTCCTTCCTGGTCATCTCTGTTCTATTTCCTTGCACTAAAATGTCTGTTTCTACATGAACTGCCTTTCCTTTCACCTCAGTTTCTTTCAGAATTTTAATTTGTACCCAGGGCTCTCTTTCATATATTTACTCAATGCTTGGCACAAAGCTCTGATCTCAGCTGGATCCTCTGGAAATTTAAATTTTAACTGTTGTCTGCAAGATGCAGAGTTTAGAAAGAAGCCCCTTGTAGTCTAGCTCTAGGCCAAACATTACCCTTAAAAAAGTGGATAATGGTCTGCAAAATGATCACAGTTAGCCAAGCTATTTACACGTATATGGACAAAAATAAGGATTTGAATGGTATGTGTGTGACTGTGACAGGTACACTTAATCTCCTGGGCTGCTGTACTCAGAGAGACAGTTCTTGTGGGAGTGAGCAGCATTTTCATATTGTAAACACTCAATTTTAATATGTGCCATTAATAATACAAGGAAAATGGAGGCGTGTATTTGTATCCCATTCTTGGTTTTGTATTCCATTAATCACAAGAGTAGTCCTCGTTTTTACTGCTCCATTAGGAAAGATCTGATTTATCACTGTTTGTGAATGGATGCAGAGGGCAGACGATCACATCCCTGAATTCCCCCAGCCTGCCTGGTTCCTATCAGCGTCATCTAATGATGATAATGAGGGTTGGGCAGCGACGCATGCAAAGACACTGAACTTGTGTGCCTGAGTCTCAAGGGCTGGCCGGGCTCAGAACAGGGGGCAGCGTTCCCCTGCGGCTTCCCTCACTGCTTTCTCCCTTGCACTTGGTTCATCCCCGAGCCCCTGGCATGCAGATGCATTTTCCCGGTGGACCACTAGGTGCCCCTAGATGCCCGGAGATCTCTTTGATTCAACACGTGTTTCAGCAACTAGAGCTGTTACTAGGGCGAAGAAAGGAGCAGCATCTCAGCTAAGCCATCAGAACAATAGCACGTTCACTGGTGGGGAATTTTTTCCAGATTAAAGTAATATCTGCCTTATAAATCTATTCAGTTCAAGCACTGAAAAGGAAAGCAGTATACATCTCAGGGAATTTATCAATATCTCTGTTGAAAGAAGTTAGATGGTTCCCTAGGGCCATGCTGAAAGAAGCCAAGAAATTAATATCGCAGAGATGGAAATCTCTCAATTGCACCAAATAATAGACAATTCAGCAGAAATACAGAATTTCTGGCAAAGGTATCCTCAGAAGATCTGAGCACAGTAAGAAAGAGTTAATACAGTCAAATTCTGCTATTATTGCACAGTGGTATAAGATAAAGTAATGCCACTAATCTCAGTGAAGTTATTAATGCTTACATCAGTGTTAAATGAAAGCAGAATATGACTCTTGAAGTACTAGACTTGTGCTGGATCAGAGCTTAAGCCCCCAAGGCATGGAGCACTTAAGTACATGCTGGCCTTTAATTCTGTGCAGAGAGACCCTTGCTGACTAAGGCAGGGCACCCTCCTACTTTAGCCAGGATAAGCTTCTCTGTGGCATGGCCAAGCCCTTCATCGCACAGCAGCACAGAGGGTGGAGAGGCTGTGATTCACTGAGCCTGCCTTGCCAACCGAGGTGATCAGTAGCTACCATACAGCATGCTTGTCCTGCTGCTGAGACAGAACTGAATTATGTATCTACTGTTTTTAAAGCACTAATTCATCCTCAGTCTACACAATGGCCAATTTGGGATAGATTTTAGTAAGATAAGGATCTGAAGTCTGCAATTTCTCAAGAGATTTAAAGATGGTAGATGAGCATTTGTCGTATGTATCCTCATCCTAAGTTAGAGGGTTCTGTCTGAAGTAGTGTGAGCTGACAGAGTTCCCTTGACTTCTCTTAGCTTTCTCATGATCTGGGCACTCTGTTTAATGAAGGAGCATTTATCTTTCATAATATAGGTGCTTCTTCCCAACCCATTTTAGCAGTTTCCACACAGTAAGAGAATGCTGAGTGGCCCATTTTTTAAAAAGTGGGTCTTGCAGTGATCAATTCTGCTGCCCAAAGATACCCAGCAAATTAATAACAGAGGTGGAAAACCAGCTGAACTCTCAGGACTCCTTAACTTTTTGCTTTGAGGGCTACATGACCCTGCTAAATTAGTACTCCTGCAAAAGATTGCCTCATTTTATTCTCTGAGTTCTCTGAAGAGCTCTGTGAAAGAGCTTGAGGGATCTTCACTACACAAGAAAACTCTTATGATAAAATAGGTAAAACTGTTCTCAATGGAACAGTTATTCCTTATTTCTAAAAATGCAATCATCATATTATAAGAAGAAACTTTGTCTCCTATTTCAAACAAGAATGATGAAATAGACTTACGTGTGCCAAGCTTTAAGGCACCACCTCTCCTTCTCTTTTTTTTTTCTGGTATTAGGATGCATTTGCTCCAGGCTGCAGCTCCAGGGGCTTGTAATACCTCACTTTTCTAGGAGACTTCAACAATAAATCCTAAGTGGTTTTTTGAATTAGCTAAAAGAGAAGAAACCCAGCTATGTACAACATTGTATAATCACTGTAATCAGGCTTATATTGTGAGTTTATACATTAGGCTTCAACCCACCTGGATTCTTCTCAGAGTCTGACCTTTCTGAGGGCGAGGGCGAAAGCAGCTTAGTGACCTGAAGAGTGTGGTTTTTCTGTCAGAATGTACTGTCTCTTTGAGAACTGTTGCGTTGGAACTGAGGTTCCCAGAGAGTGATTAGCTAATTTAGAAATTGCTTTGGGTCCACAGATATTATCTATTTCCTAAAGAATTCTTCATTCTGAGTGTGAATGCACTCAAAACCTGGCTAAGCTGATGTCTTATACTTGTAACATACAAGAGGCTGGATAACCTCAATTTCTATAGAATCGTTTAGGTTGGAAAAGACCCTCAAGATTATTGACTCCAACCACAAACTTACCACTGCCAAGACCACCTTTCTGGCAGTTGTAGAGCATGACAAGGTCTCTCCTGAACCTTCTTTTCTCCAGACTAAACCATCCCAGTTCTTTCAGCTATTTCTTATAAATCCTGTTTTCTAAACCTTTGACTGACTTTGCTTCTCTTCTTTGGCCATGCTCATTTCCTCACACTCAGGGATTTAGACAAAACTGTTCACAAGCTCCTATCCCCTTAATTTTTCCCTCCAGCTCTACTGGTCTGCTCACTTTTTTGCTGTTGTTGTTGTTTTTTGTTTGTTTTTGTTTTGTTTGTGGTGTTGTTATTTTTCTTACTAAATTACTCACCTCCCACAGAAGTTTAATGGAACTACAAGGCAGAGCAACTTCATGCTCAAATATCAGCATGCTAGAGAAGACACTGTTCTGTAAGCGGAAGCATCAGCAAGAGCCACAAATAGAATCTGAAGTCCCAAACTCCCTCTACTTTTTTATCTAAAGGATTACCTCTGATTAGGATCACTGCAGTAAAATCTCAGCAGTTCTAACCAAGAAAATCAAACAAAGACTCACCTTTTTCCTGCCCCCTTCACTCACATGGCACGGTAGAAAATCATATTGCCATTCTTAAATAAACCATTTTGCAAAACCCATTGCTGCTTGTGGAGGACCCCATAGACTGTCTAATGGCTCTGATGAGCAGTGACCCTACTAATTCAGGTGTTCCTTTGATGGACACCTGATTTTGTAAGAGCAAAAGCAAAAAGGGAGAGTTATTTCAGAGACAGAGTGTTTTTCCTGTATCAAAATAGCAGAGCTACTAGAAGCAAAAAAGAGACAGATTTAGTTATATACTCTTTACCACTAGGAAGAAAAGGTTTGGTTTTTTTATTATAGCTCTTTCCTTGTGAAATGAGTCGTCAATATTTATAGATTTTCACTTTCAGAGAAGAAGATGAATCCTAAGACACTCATAGGTATTAATATCAGAATGAGCTGTAATAGTTACTCTGTGTGGCTTTCTGTGTCCCAGAAGGTTTGGGCTTTGCTCCAATGTGAGACAATGCTGGAATCAGAGTAAGCTGTCATCTTGTGATCTGATTTTCTTTTTAAAGGCTTCACTCAGGCTTCAGCCATGGGCATTTAACTCATCTTAGAGTGTGCTACATTGTGTCCCGATTGAGGTCTGGGCAGGCAGAAGCCTTTCTCAGCTGCACTTTTTACACACATTTATGCTTCCTTAAGGATGACTTGGTAAGTCTGATATCAATAAATATAAGTACTGAGTCCAGGCTTTTATGTTGATTGGGAATCACTGAGCAGGACTCCTTACCTGGAAAAAGGAGCATAAAGCAGTGCTCTTATGCACTTTTAATCTGCACAGTAACATATCCTGCATAAAGCATCTTATCCATGCCTGTTCCTTAGCCAAGCATAGCACAGCTGTGATCCCTACTGTATGCCCAAGGCACAAAGGAGAGAGCATTGCTGTGTCTCTTTCTTGTGTCTGTACAACAGGGAAGCAATTAATCTTTAAACAAGTGTAGGAAAAGCAGTCTTGGAGTATCTAGAAGTGCAGGTCCCAAATAGTCTCACAAAGTGATTTTAAAGTGAGTACAAGAGAGTAGGATGAGGATAAATACGTTAAGAGGGAACACTTTAGCAGAACAGCAAGAAAAGAGAGCTGTTGGGTTATGGGATAGTTACCAAGGGCTGTGATGGAGACTCTGATAGATATGCCATCTGAAAAAGCAGACTGGACAGAGTGTTACTGAGTATACCCCAAGGAACCATGCTGTCTTTAGAAGAAGCCTGACTGTCACCTGGTTTATGGTCTGATTTCCTAAATGCTTCACATGGCTATTTCTAACACTGACTTTAGCAAGACTTGTGGGTGTTTAATTCTTCAGAAAAATAACAGGTTATTGCTTGTCAATGATCTTATTCCCATTTTTGTGTCCATGAAAGAGCGGTTGGATTTTTTTAGTCTTCCAACATGCAGGAGGTTCATTACTTTACCTGGCTGTAGCAGATCATGGTGCTCTTTGTGAAGGGCTGCTGTCCCACTGCTTTTGCTCATATCTGATGTAAAATGCATCAACAGAAGCACCTGGTACCTCCTGGCTAATCGGTATGGCATTGGAACCGCCCCCTGCAGCTGCCTGGGGATAGTAGAGCTGCCACGAGTGGAAGGGCTGAGTGCACTGCAGAGCCAAGCAGCCCCATGGAGCAGAGACCAGCAGGAATGCTTTAGTTCTGCAACATTTGTTCTGCCTCTCCTGGGCATGGGATGGCACATGCTGCAGGCTTTGTGATGCCAGTACTCTGGTTAAATATTTACAGTTCATTTACTAGAGAAACAAGGGAAACTGCAATTATCGTTTATAGGGAAAATTATTTTCCAGCATGCAGGTTAATTTTTAATTGGTCAGATTTCTCCCACCCTTTTCTCTTCCACTAGCTATTGTCCATCTTGAACCTCCATTTTTAATTCCCTTTTAGTGTGCTTGACTGACAGAGGAGAAGAATGGGAGAGGAAGTTAAAAAGGGTCTCACTAAACACTTCTTGCTTCTCTGTGGCAGGCTTAGTTTTACATAAACCTTCTGCAGCAGACCCCACAACTTTAAGGACTCACACAGTTTAGATAT
This sequence comes from Irena cyanogastra, assembly GCA_013397155.1. Classification (NCBI taxonomy): domain Eukaryota; kingdom Metazoa; phylum Chordata; class Aves; order Passeriformes; family Irenidae; genus Irena; species Irena cyanogastra. The sequence continues at coordinate 297,812 of VWZV01007588.1, forward strand.
ATCCACTCTGCCATGGAACTCCTCTGAGTTTCAGGCTCCTTGTGGACTGAGTAGCATTACTTCCTACCTACATGGCAAAAAAAAAAAAAAAAAAAAAAAAAAAAAAAAAACAAAAAAAACTGTGATACAGTCAATAAATAAAAAACCATTACAAATAGGCCGATTTTGGAGCTCTTTAAAATATGGGCTGCTGGTGCTCTGCATGGAAATATATATACACAGAGAGCAGGATTTATGATGGTTTGCTATGTACTTTAAATATCATGAAAACAGTCAATTTCACTTTGTTACAGCCTAAATCTATCTTGGCAGTTCCTGTTACAGCCTAGTTCCTGCTGCAACACGAGTCACTGAAAATGGTACAGGCTGTTTACTAAATGGATTTAGCAAGAGCTTCTGGTATGGATAGTGGTTCTTAGGTTTGTTTTGCCTTTTTTTTTTTTAGTAGAATGTCAGTAGATGATACAGAGCTTTAGAATTAACTTATCGTAAATTAAATGACTGTATGAGTGAAATGGATGTTCTCATCTCTCTGTCTGTGTATCCTGACATGCATGATTTAGTTTCTTCCTTCACAATGGTATCTGAGCAGTTCTGTGGAGAAATGGACCCCCTATAAACTGTGCAGTGTGTGCTGATCCTGCCTGAAACTAAATTAATTTTACCCTGTCTTTCCTTTCTTGCTCCCTGTACCTCCCTCCCCTGAGATAGTGCTGTAAAGCAGATCTGCAGGCTGCAGTACACAGTAGGCAAAAAGGAAAGGCGCTGTTTGGGTGGTACCCAGGAAACCTCTTGATAAAGAATATTTAGTCTGAGCACCAGAAATTTTCTGTCTGGTGAAATGTGGATTCAGCAGAGTCTTCAAGCACATCTTGGGGCCTAATGAATGTCTTAGCTCTGTGCAGCCCTCACAAAATCATTACCAAGTGAAGAGCAGAAACATTGACTACTCCTTTTTTGCCTTTTCAAGAACTTCACAAAAGGGAATCCTGTGCCCAAGTGATGCATACCAGGGGTTTCACTCTAGTGTTTACAGACTGCACTCACAACAGTTTTCCTGACAATGATAATTACACAGCAATCCTTCCAGAAAGTCACTGTCAAAAAGATGTAGGGCTCTGCAGAGTAAACCTCTAAGAAGCAGCTTGTGGTGGGTTAGTTGCGCCAATTGCCCTGGAAGCTTTAAAACACTTGTTGAGTAGACACGACTATATTTCTGCATTAACCAGAGGTGTCAGCCAGGAGAAAGCTTGTGAATCTACTCTCTGCAGCAGAGTGGGTCCATGCTGCAGTGCAGAGAGGCATATCTGTCTTCATCATCTATGGTTTCTAGATGCCTTCTCTTTAATGTTCCATTTGGTACCAGGAAGAGAAGAGGGCTGCTGTGGGTGTAAAGCAAACACAGCAGTATTTCTAGCTACTTTCTGCTACTTGACATTTCAGATGGCTGAGTCTTCATAAACAGACCTTTACAGTCATTTGTTAGGTAAATCTACAGAGAGAGCAAAGCAACCCATTAGGAAAGTCCTCACATACCCATCCAGAGGCACGCCAGCCAGATCTCTCTGAATGGAGGATGACCATGGCCTGATCATTTTAGCAGTCCATTTAACACTGTTATCTGTGAAACAGGATTCTGTAAATGTAGATGTCTGAAGGATGGACATTTGTAAACAACAGATCACTCAGGACAGCATCATCCCTATTGAGAACTGGTAATAAAGACATGAAGATCTCTATGCCTCTTAATTTATGTAGGTTATCATGTCTGGTTATCAAGCATACAAATGTCCTCATCATCTATATAAATACCCATTTCTTTCTTCAGTGATGATAAAATCTTAGGTTTCGCAGATTTTCACAGTGTAGCAGATTTCATAGATTCACTTTAATTTCCTTTAAAATGTCTTTCTACAAGAATTTATGACCTTTAATGCTTTGTGTGTCATTTTTTGATAAGATAGTTTCCCTGTATTAATCAAAAGTTCAGAACATCTTCCAAGAGCTACCAGTACAAAAGCAAATTTTCAGAATGCTTCTCCATCACAGATTCTCAATTTAGGCCAGTGGAGAGCTGGCATGCTGATCTAATGCCTAAGCAATTATTCTGTGAAATGAATTTCTGGAAGGCACTTAGTCAAGGCAGGAGAGCTCCAAGCAAAAATCAGGGCTTCAGTCCTGTACTAAATTCATGCATTCCTTGTGTTACTGAATTTATAAAAGGCGAAATACTCAACTTTTTCCACATGACCAAAACTTCATTGCATTTTTAATTCAAATGTTTCATAGTGTTTCATTTTCAGTTCTCTCTAGGAACAAGAATCCACAGCATTTCTAAACCTGAACACTTCATTGCAATGACTCAAATGTGTCCTTCATTAAATTGCATTTCCTTTGGGTGCTGTAGTGATGAAGATATTTTCTAGAGTGGGAGGAGAATGTCTTGCACATCTGTTTACCCTCATTGTCTACACACATTGCAGTTTTCCCAATACTGCTTTTTTTGGTTGCCAAATCATGTTGATTGAAAATTTCTTCTCAGATCTTCTAGATACTTTTTTTTCCCCAAGCAGGTGTCCACTGTAATTCATGCTAATTGTCACCACTGTTGTCAGTTTCAGCGATTAGGTGATGGTTAAGTGGCCAAGAAAGATTAACTCTCAGGTTTTGTGATGATTGCAGTGGATCTGGCTCAGGGAGCCAGGTACGTCTGAGTGGTCAAACTGAATAGCGATTTGAGAACCAGAGATTTAGGTGGCTTGTCAGGAAGAAAGACGTGCAGAAAGAAGCAAAAAAAAAACCAAACAAAAACAAACAAAAAACAAACAAACAAACAAAAAACCAACAAAAAAACCCCAAAACTGTGATAATTAGGGAGCTACTAATAGGATAAAAACAATAATAAACCCCCCAGCCCACAAATATGGTTCAAGGATTGAAGGATGAGACACAGGGAGCTACATTTCTATAGCCTAGGAAAGAAGTAATACAGCTAAAATACATCAGCATATATATAAACTTTTTTTAGAGCCATATTTGCACTATCAAATTAAGGAGAGATTTATAGGTTTAATGGAAAATATGTCAGCTGCTGGGAAATGCTACAGAGGAATGGCTGTATAAGCTTGATCAAGGAAAGTATTAAATCTAATATCTTCAGATGTCTTTACTTGTGCCACTTCCTCCCTTCTCCCCACTTCCCCAATTCTGTGAAAATGTAAAGTGCTGATACAACCACTTTGTAATGCTGTTGTTCTCTTTTGAACATCCTGGCTTTATTGCTTAAATACACAAGCCTGGTTTACACTATCTAGATCAAATGCAAACAGATGATAACAGGAGATGCAATTTTGTCCTTCAAGCCCTTTCCTGCTACTTTCCCTTAAGACCAGAGATGTGGTGCAGGGTCATTTTCCCCATGTAAACTAAGTTTGAAGTTACCTTTTTCCCTCTGGAAATTTTTGTTTACCATTAGAAATGTCTGTGATTTGAACTTCACTGTGTTTATGATTTACCTAAACAGATTGAAGTGCCATTTTTAAGCTGTTAATAGCATCAACAGAAAGGAGTTGAAGAATGGATAGCCCTGACACCTACAGGATTCAGGGAGGTGAAAATCTCCTGATCCTTCCTACCCACACCCAAAGAAATGTAAAGACAATTTGAGAAACCTAAGCACTCAGGGTTTCAAGTGTAAAGTCTAAACCTGCAGGTGTACTTTACATAAGTTCTTTTGAGATTTAGGGGTCCATACAACAAATGGATAATTCTCCTGAATTCTGCAAGTCTGCATAACTTGTGGTTTTGTAAAGTCAGTACGTCAGGAGACTGAGCTGGGATCTCAGCCACCACATAAAATTGACTTCACTTTCCTGTTTTAAGATAGGACTGTTGGAGAAGCTGATCTGTACAGACTAAAGGATATTAAAGCTGGAAGGGATTGTTGCTAAGTCCATCTGACTTGACTTTTTGCACAGCACAAGCCATATGGTTCACTTGTTAAATTCTGTATCAATTCCTTAACTCCCACTTGAGGTAAAAGATATTTCAATAGCAAAAAATAATTTTAAAAATATCGCTGAGGGTGGGGACAGGATTCATCCATGACTCAGAAGTTGGGGCTGTCATCAGAAACGAGGGACAGATGGATTTCTAGCTAAAGCGATGATGTGCAGTATTGTTGTCAGGCCTGTCTCGCCTCTCAGTTCTTACAGCTTTTCTCCTGATACAAAAGGAGTACCTCCTTTTGTGCAGACATTTTCCTAGTTATGCACAAATGTACTGCTTTTTTTTGCTATTTATGTTATTCCTCCACTGTCTACATTCTCCATGGTTTGGGATAACTCTATTGCTTAAAGTCTCATGACAAAGATGATGCTTTTGAAGGACTTCTCTGGCTTCCTTTCTGATTGTTTCCCTTGTTTCCAGTATTCACAAGCTTCAAGTATTTTATCTTTTAATAATTTGGTAACAACTCACTAATTACTAACTAGGCTTAATTGCAAAATGGATCAAAGTATTGACTCTTGTATGGATTAAATTTTAGCCAAAACCCAGCATAAACCCTGCCATTTGCATACCCATGCAACAGTTTGCTGTTTCGTGCAAACTGAGAACTGGTAGCTTGTAACTAGAAGCAGGAAATGAGTATCCCTTGCTTTGTCTGACTTGCCTTTTACGGATGTAAACTTTTCAGACTTGGATTGTCTCCATGATCTCAAGGTGAGGCTTCTTCAGAAGTAGTTACCTTTTATTTGGTGAGCAATTGTATAATTTTTTTTTCTCTAGATGCATGCTTAAAAATTATTTCTAAATCTCCTTTGGTGTTTGTGTTGCACCTGGCTACCTTGAACATAGGCATAAGAAGTATTAAAGGAACCACCCTTCAACAGCTTCTCTGGTTAGACTCAAGCATTACTTTCGGAAGGAAAATGCAAATTTTTAGATTTTAAGAATCTTTGATGGAATGACATTTCTTTGGCTTTTAATTTTGTCTGAAAACTCAGCACCAAGGATTAGCGCACTGAGTGCCAATTGCAAAAGATTTTACATGATTTTATAGGCAGCAGGATAAATGGCCAAGCTGCCTAGAGTAGAGAGTACTCTGTACTAATTTTAGATGAAAAAGAAAGAAATCACACTTTGGTTGGTGTCAGTTTTCCTCCTCTTCCTACCTGATAGAGCCTTATCTGTCAATGTTCTTCAGCCTCAAGTTTGCCTTTTCTCTGCTGGATTGCTGCATTATGCTAAATTTCCAAGTTTTGAAGTACTCATATTCTATCTCCAATATGTTAATTTTGCACAATTTGAATCTGGGAAAAATTATATCTTCAGCCCTCACGTCAAATCTTCTTGTGGATGACATAAATTTGTATTTGGTTTTTCTAAGCAGAATGTAGTGTTTATCTCACGCTAACCTTTTCTATATTACTATTGAAAATTTGATCATGGATTGATGGGTTTTTTCCCTAAAATATTTACCCTAACTCTGCTGACCAAGTGTGCTACTTTATGTCCTTTGGCTTACCTTACCATTTTACTAAACTGAGTAGAGAAAAGTGATAAATTTCAAAAACTTGAAACAATTCCAGTGGTACAGAAAACCACGACCGTTTTCAAATGTTGCTCTTTACTATCTGGAGAGAATATCCATTTACAAGGTTTGGATGATGTAATCACATAGGAAGCTTCTGAAATAATTTCTTCATCAGTACTAACACATAAGGAGATGAACTCCTAAATTACCTAACAGAGGAATCAGGAGGGGCTAACTAGATAATCACTTTCTGTCTCTTTTGACCACAGTTGTATAACATCTGGAATGCAGCGTCCTGATTTGATGTCTGAAGGTGAACGAATACATTGATAAATCATAGGATTCAGTATTTCTGCTTGTTGATCAGATAGCCTTGCAGAACAATGTGTATGGCAGCTGTTCCTTCTCTGGCCCAGAGCTGGAGAGGTATGCCAGTGTCCTACTTTGTTGTAATTGTTGTCTTCCAAGTAACTTTGTTTTCATTACATCTCAGGTACTTCAGCTGTGGCTCAAAAACATGGTAGAAGAGCACTTACTTCAAGTGTTTTTTGCTTTTATAGCTTTTAGTTTACGCTTTCATGGATTGTCTATCTGCAATTTTGAGAAAGAGTTCCATGCAAATTTTAAGCATACCTTTCAGCTTCCTACATTAAAAAGAAGGATTCTTCTGGTTTATCACAAGAAATAAAATCCGGAACTGTTGACAGAAATTTCTTTCTGTTTCATTCAAACCCACTGCTGCAGTGGAACATGGAACATTTAGCCAGGAAGATATAAAAAATGTATTGTTTTTCTCCTTTGTGGTTTTCTCAGCAAATTATGAGGTCTAAGAATTTATTTTTAAAAATACATGTCAGGTTTCTTGCATTTTGGGATAACTAAATTTTGGCCTCCAACCTTGATGGTAGTGAGGTGAAGATGCTGTACCAAGTCCAGGTGTAGTCTAGGGGAAATCAGCTGAATACAAAACCAGAAGCTGGGCTAGAGATTTCTGTGTGAGAAAGGTTAAGCACAGTAGAGTTTTCAACTTGCAGAAGAGATGGTCAAAGAGGAATTTAGTAGAGCTCTACACATCCTCCAATAGTGTAGAGGAAGTAGTATGCAGTGAAAGAAACAGGTGGATGTTTTTAAATAAAGAAATTAAAAGGAGAGTATTTTTTCATACAATGGAACTGAAAAATGTGCTACTCCAGATTGTTGCAGGGCCCCAAATTAAAAGTTGAATTGTATGAACTTGTCTTCCATGAATATGGAAGACAAGTCCACTGAAGTCTACAAAGTTCAAAGGTGCAGGTACAAGCTCTGTCTCAGGATATCTCTAAACTAGACTTTTTAGATTCCTAAAATCTTGGATGTTATAGTAAGGAAGTGTCACTGTAGACTTACCTTATTCTTATGTATTTTTGCAAATTTGTACTATTGTTGAGTGATTTGTTATGGTTGATTATAGTCATAATGGTATTTTTATTTTCTGAAAAAATATTAGAAGTGTGAATTTTTACAGGCTGATTCAGTGTAGCTGGACTGATGCTCTTCTGTACTGTTTTATTTCCTGAATCATGAGCAAGTTGGCAAGACTACCAACAAAATAAAACTAGTGAAAACTATTTTTTTCTAAAGAAACAAGTTGAAAAAAACCCCAAAAAACCGAAAGTAAGAAAGAAAGGAAAAAAGAAGGAAAGAAAGAAAACATGAGTGCAATGCAACACTGGAAGCAGCAGCAAGTCCAACATGTTGCCAGGGAAGCTTCATGATGTGAATAATAAATCCAGAATATAAGATGAGAGAGAGATACAGGGGAAGTGCTGTATTGAGCAGTCTGCCTGCTGATGCTCTAAAAAACATCAGTCTGCTCAGCAGTGGCTTTGGCAGTCTGTTGCCAAAATTTAGAATCAGATAGGAGAACACATCCATTTTGCATAAGATGGTGTGGGATTTTAACCCTTCTCTGCTTGCTCCTTAAACACTGATTTCTCTAAAGAGTAAAAAAATCTTGTTTATGCTTTAAAGACACAGACCTGCAAGACACTTGTGGTTTTATTTTCAACTGATGGCAGTTGGGAATTACCTCAAGGTATCTTGCTTGATATTAGTTGTCTGGTAGTTTAGATGTATGAAGAAAGTAACATAGCTAACAGGTTATTGTGCATCAACTACTGCAGTAATTGCTTCTATGCTTCCTTTTAGCCTGGAGCAGATGAAAAATAGTTCAACTTAGCTGAGATCCTGGGGAAATAAAGTTAAAATAGCTCTTAATCCAACACCAGAAGATAACATCATGCAGGAAGCCTGTTCCATATTCCACCCATAACACCCACATATTCCACTCACAGCCTAGAGCTGGGCAGCAGGTCTCACAAGAACAGAGACACAACTATTGAGAGCTGTACCAAGCTCTCTATTGGTGGCCAAGGAATGGGATTCAGTTATCCTGATTCTGGATCTACTCATATAATAAGGTTTTACTCATAAGATTTATAGGACCAGGGTTCTAAGGTAAGGAGAGAGGGAATTCTGGAAAAGAGGTCTATCTCTGCAAATAGCTTCTATCAGAAATACTTCAGAGTATATTTGGGAGTACTCAAAGACTGTAATTGTGCCTCTGTAGGCTGATCTGAAGCAACAACCTTTTGTTTTTTAAGTTGGCTGATCAAAAGCACCCCTTTTGCCTTTCAGCTGCAAGGTACGGGGGTACTGCAGAGCAGGATGATCCATTTTTTTTCTCTCTCTCTTTTTAGCTATTAATGACCTAATGCAAACTATAAAAAGTGCATCTAGAGATCAGGGTGATAAGTGCCTTAAAAGCTCTCGTAGTGATAAATAATTCAGACCACGTTCTTCACGGAGCCTTTAAAGTATGTTAACCAGAAGCTTACATAAGCACTGAAACCTACAATACACATATATATGCATATGCAAAAAGTAATGAGTAAATGAAGAAACACATCTGCAAGAATAGAAAAAAAAATTAACTTCTACATTCTTCTTGTTTCATCATTTGTTCACCACCTTCTACTCCCCTCACTCCAACCAAAACAAGTAAAATCAAAGCTCCAATTCAGTTTAGCAAACAAGTGTTCGTATATGGTAATAGTACATAATAGCAGTGTTTGGTGGGGTATGCTGCTTATGGCTGAGGATATTCTGTTTAGCAGATTTTTAGACAAACTGGACATTTTAAAGTGTCAGTAACATGCATATTGGAACACAGTGCTTATATTAAAAAAAAGACAAAAAACAAACAACAAACAACAAATCCAACAAAAACCACAAACCAAATCCCAACCAATCAAATGAACCCACAAAAAACTCCATCCAAAAAAAACCCAAAACCCAACCCAAATCTATTGGGTTCTTTCAGTGTAGTGTTCATCTGGGGAAATCAGAGCTCTTTGTCAGTGAAAGGAGTTGCCATTCCAAGGGGCTTCATAATCTTCAGATGGATTAGGTTCTACTGAAGTCCCGTGCCTACCTACAAAGTGTTTAAATCACAGAACTCTCATTAGAATTAGACTCCTGGCCATTAGGAATGTATTACTGGCTATTACCTTGTGCTCATCTCTTTCTGTGTCCATTTAGACACATGAACATTTCTGTATGTCTCCACATGTGTGGAAAAACTGCACTTTGCATAAATAATTAAATATTCACTGAGCCTGAAAGTAACAACACTTAATTCCACAGACATAAATCTGAGTGATTTATGAGAGTGCAGAGGTTCAGGTCCTGGATCTAGTGATTTTCCTTCTACACTGTATTGGAAAAATAGAATGTATGTGGATGAGGGTTTTCCAAAGACAAAATATGCTTTGAGAATGCTTTTCCTGTCTGCGTGCCTCTATTCACTATCTACATACTGGCTCATTCCTAAAAACTCTTTATATTTATTATCTCTAAACAACCAACATGTTTTTCTGACTGCTAACTAGTAAAAGTTGCGTATTTACAGCTATTTGAAAAAATGTCTCCCATCAACCTTAATACAGTTAATTCTGATTAAAAAGATTTTACGTGTGACGCAGGAAGAAAGACACCCCTACATGCATATACACACCCACTCCTCTTTGAGTTGCTGGAATTCTGTGGGGACTGAGAATTTTGAGTTTGTGTGGAGGAGTCTGTGACACACCTTCTGCCTATGATGAAACAAAAGTGAGACCATCTCCTGCCAGAGCCTGGAAAACAGTTGCAGATGCCTTTCCAACTATTGTCCTAGGGGGACTTCATGATGCTTGTATCCCCAGTCATCTGTTCTGCTTATGCTGGATATTGAGTTCTGTGCTTTCAGAACTAGATTCAAGAGTGAAGGGAGGGAGAAGGAGAAGCGGTGGAATTTTTTCCATGCTGCATCCAAAACACAGAGATAAGAGTGCAGCTCTCTCCAAGCTGGCAACAGTGATGTCCGAGTTGTCAGCTTTTGCTGAGAGACCAAGAGGGAGCTTTTCTTTACTTTTTTCACTGGTTTTCCTCATTAGCTATGGCAAGAAAGCTTTTTCCTGGACTGTGCCTTCTTCTTCTGGGACTGTTTAGTTTCTCTCTGGTCCAGAACATCAGGAGAATCACCTGGGGGGTCCCCAAGCTGCACACCTGGCACGCTGGGCCCAAGCCCTGGAGAGACTGAGAAACTGAACCACACCCACAGAAGGACTCTTTCTGAATTTTCCAGAACAGTGAGAGGTTTTATTGCTTAACATTATTCAATTTTCATTCTTGTGAATACTTTGCTTGTTATATAAACAGGTTTTGTTCCACTTTTCTCCAAGGAGGTTTTTCTCCCAAACCTGTTGGAGGAGGAACTGCTGAAATCTGCTTTTCTAGAGAAAACTCCTTCAGAGGCTTCCTCCCAAAATCTGCCCTTAAATCAGGACAAGCTATGCTCTGTCTTCACTGCAGATTACAAGTAGGAATGAACAAGAACTATTCCAGGCATCCTTCCCCATCACCTTGCAGGTTTCTGGACATCCTGTATTGCTTGACAGATGGCTGACGTGATTCTTATGTGTTTTTTGGTTTGTTAGTTTTTTTCTTTTTACATTTTTACATTCTTTTTACATCTTTTTACATTTTTACATTGCCTGGAAAATTTACATTGCAGAGAGCCCTCAAAGAGTTTGGCAGCTATTCAACACAAAGGTTGGGTTATAACCTCTGGCTCAGCAAATCTTTAAACTGTGGTGCTGGGATCGTAAGATGCAACAGGGGAATGTTTACCATAGGCATGCTCTCGAGGACTTGAGGAACATGTGATAGTCTGTATTCTAAAGAGCTTTAAATTACACTTACACTCACTTGAAATCTCCATCAGACACATAGAGCTCTGAATACAGACAACTCCTTTAAACATGAGGTAATTTACAGAGTTACTTGCTGCGTTGTCTGAGTTTCTAGGAACTAACTGATGAAAATAGACAAAAAAACCCATGTTATAAACAGTTGCTGTGCTGACTGGCACTATACGTGTACCTGAAATACTCAGTCTGAAAAAGAAGTTGAGTAGTTCCTAGTGCTGAACATAGTTTTGACTCTCCTAGTATGGCTATCTTTTCCTCCATGTTAAGTATGTTTCTCTTTTATCATATTTTGAGCAGCCTATAAGAAGTAATAAAAGTCCAGATAGTGACTTAAATATCTGGTATGCATGAGAAACTTTAAAATAATCCTGAATGTATATCTGCATCTTGAAGTACCTGAAATCCAATTAACATATGGTCTGAGCACGCTAATATTGTCAGTTTCCCAGAATAGACATTTTGTGAACATATTACAAAGAGGATGCCTGTTAACTAGAACAGCTTTTTGTGGAAATAAAAGTAGCAGAGGAATGTTGGATGCAGTGAGAAGGTGGAAGATGTGACATACACTCAGGCCTGGCTCTATGGGCCCCCAGCTCTGGAGTAAATCCAGCATCCACTGGGCAGCAGACACTTCTCTTGTTTTTTTCTTGTGCTGTGTCTAGCACAGGGGGTTATGATTAGTGTCTTGGCACCTACATTAAATGGTAATACATTTAAAGGGAAGAGCAACAATAATAATAGAGTCTGTTGTGACCCTTTGAGGCACTTTTTGTTAGACCTTAATTTTTCTGTCTCGATGTTCATTGCTTTCAACAGTAAAGTTTGAATAAGTTTGGACTATTTTCTTCACTCAGATTTTGTTCCTTTTTCCTCTAGAAAACTACTCCTCCTGCAGTTGCCTTAGTTTTTTCTTCCTTATTTCCTCCGCCCTCCCTTTTCTCTTTTGTTGTTGGGGCTGGGTTTTTTTAGTTTTGGGTGGGAAATTTTTTTTTCTTTTTGGCAGTGAATGGATTAATTTAGAATTTTTATGTGCAGAGCTCACTGAGTTCCCAGGTCATTGCACAGGAATATTTTCTGCTCATGCAGTAGTCACTGTATGTATGGAGATGCTGGTATCATGGCTGTCTTCCTGGGGATTTATTTTCTGTAGGAATACTTATTAAATGTAAATCTACCTTTGCTTCACATAACTCTTGCAGCTTTCCCCAGTATTTATGATTTTATTTTTAATCAAGATTTTTAGTTTATTAAAAAATAATGATACAGTGGGAGGCTGAGGGTTTGTTTCAGCTTATGAACTTCCAAATCTAAGCAGTTTTGCTCTTCAAAGCATGTGATTTGATAATTTCTTACAAGAATCTCTTAGGTTCATATTGTCTTCTTGCAGATCATCTCTTAGTCTTCTAGTTTAAATGCTTTTCTGGTGTTTTGCACAAGGACTCTTTATAGTTCTTTGAACCTCAGCTATAAAAGGATGTTCTTCTTGTGTAGTTATGTGGACCAATAAGTGGAACATTTCACAAGATAACATTTATCCCTTGTATGAAATAAAAAATTGAATTTTTTCCCCTTTTTGTAATTTAAAATTGTTGCAGAAATTTTGTTGCAGCCCGGGAAAGACCTGGATCTGTTTGAGAGAGTCCAGAGGAGGGCCACAAGAATGCTCTGAGCATTTTCTGAGCAAGCTTCAGTGGATGACTTCAGAAGGCTATAATTTAATGAGTCAAATCTATGTTTTACCTTTTTGTAAGATTCATCTTTTCACAGCAATGTGGTCAGAGACACATTTGTTCCAAAAGCATCAGGGCAAAGATCTGACTCACGCTCTTCAGGCAGATGCATGAAACCAGCTCAGAGATCTGAGAGAAAATGCCAGATGCAGTGGGTTGTGACCATTTCACTTGCACTGCATGGGCTGTAGTCATGCCATTCACTTCCCATTGGTTTCTCACTGAAACTTTCTCAAGATTCATTCTTTTCCTGGAAGAAAAAAGATATTTAATAATTATTCAGTTCTCCCCCTAGAGTTTATTTCTAGCTTTTTATTAGGAAATTTATTAGTCCCCAGGATCACTGTCCAGCATTCTAGGCACACTTTCCCTCAGCTGAGAAAAATCTTGTGAGGTCAATTCACTTAAGAGAATTAACATGACAATTTGAATCCTTCTTCAAGCCACAATCAAAACTACTGTATGAATTTTTATGTTGTTAAATGGGGATAAATAGAGCTTTCCTGCTGACATTCATTTGTGGAATGTTTTGTGACCAGTGTGTGAGAGTGGATTATGTGTCAAGCCTGGTTTTAGTAAAAAGCTGTAGAAACCATATTTCAGGCCGTGTAAAGGACTCCTGTAAGTCTTTTACATAGTCAAACTAGCTCAAACCAACAAGGATAAGGACAGGTATTTGGAGATGAAGTGACCCTAGACAAATATGTCTGTGGGTTTTTCTTACTCTTATTGTCCTCCACCTATTAAATAGGAATAATAGACTCAAACAAAGATTAAAATAATATTGCCTGTGTTCAAAATATTTGGATTTTATAGAAAACTCTATGATAACATTAATGTGCTCTCAGGTCACATTTTGGGGGGAAGGAGATGTGTAGAAAACCACCCATAGGCTAGATAGCTGTTGTTAGTCATGACAGTCATCTAATTTAATTTAAGTCTCCTAAAAGTTCTGTGTCTAGGCTAGTCATCCAAGGCAGGACTCAACGAACCAGCTGTTAACTCCTACACTCTGCTATAAAGGGAACATGGGCTGACTAGCTCAGAAATGAACACCTACACTGTAGACTTCCAAAGGTAGGCAAGGTAAATCTCAATGCTAGTCTTTTTATGCAATCAGTGGAAAAAGAGAAGGACATTTTCAAGTAGCTTTCTTGGTAACTTCTGACTTGTTCCTGTATGAAGAAAAGCAACTCAGAGTCCCCAGGCAGGTGCAAAGGAGAGCCCCTTTATTGCAAAACCAGGCCTTTTTAAGCAGTTAGCTGGTTACCAGTTTACATAGCTTTAAGGCACAGCAAGGCCAGGTCAACTGACCACCATACACCACGATGTGGACATGTGGCAGTCACGCAGCACAGCTCTCACGTCTCTCATGTCTCTCACATCTCCCTACCTCTATTCCAGCTGAGTCACACTCCCACAGTTCCCTTCTACATAGCCTAAGTAGCAGGCCTGAGGCATGATTTTACAAGGGTAACAAGGCCCTTATTTTATAAGGCTTTACCTGTATGAAATATGTTCCCATCACTTCAGTTTGAGAAGGCGTTTTCTGTCTTGAATGTGTTTAAATGGAACAGCAAAAGGACCATCCCCAGCGCAGAGGTAATTTCAAATGAAAATTTGAAAAAGTCACCTTTATAGACCCTACAGAACTAAAGTTTTCTTGGGAATGAACAACGTCTCCTGACTGAAACTTTAAAAAATTAGTTTATCATGGAATTCAGGTTAGAAGGAACTTCAGGAGATCTCTAGTCTAAACTTCTGCTCCAAGGAAAGTCAACCATTAGATCAGACTGGTTTTCTCAGGAATTTTTTTCAATATGATCTTAAGCATGTCCAAGGACAGAGACTGCATAACCTCTTTTCTGGCTGTCCTCATCGTGGAAAAGTGTTTTCTTACATCCAATTTGGATTTCCCTTGTTTAAAATTGTACCTATTGTCTGTCATCTTCTCACCATCTGCCACTGTGAAAAGCTTTTATATATATATATATATATGTTTTAAACCTCCTCATATGCAATACAAGGCTGGTGCTACCTGCCCACAAAGTCTTTGTTCTCCAAACCGAACAAGCCCCCTCACTTCTGTCTCTCCTTACAGGACCAGCACTCCTGCTACTGAACATCTTGGTGGTCCCAGTGAACTTCCTTCAGTTTCTTGGTATCTGTCCTGTATAGGAGGCCCGAAGTTGGATGCAGTAGCTTTGATACAATTTAGTGCTTGACAAGTACAGGAAAAAAAGGGTTAGGGTTAGGGTTAATACAGCCCAGGGTCCTGTTGGCCTTCTTCGCTGCCAAGACACACTGCAGGCTCATAGCCAGCTCATTCTCTGCCTGAATACCCAGATTGTTCTCTGCAGAACTGATCTCCAGCCCATCAGTCTCCAGCCTGTACCACTACCTGTTGCAAGACTTTGCATTTTTCCTTACTGTATTTCCTGTGTGGCCATTCCTCCAGACTCTCTGTGGCCATTCCTGTGTGGCCATTCCTCCAGACACTCACTTCCCTCTGAGTGGAAGTCTTGCCCTCATTCACTTAAACTGTTCCCACCAACCTCACGTAGTTTGAAAACTTCATGACTGTTATCCTCCTCACCTACTTCAGGACACTGATAAAGCTTAGGGCAAATGTTCAGCATAATAAATTTCAGCCATGACTATCAAAGTTCACAAAAATTGTAAGAGACTGAGAACTGGGTCTCAACATCAAGCAAATAAAATTTTGTAAGGTATATCCAGACATGCCTATTTTTGCTTAATGCCTATTTTCACTTCATGTTTTCACCCAGGATTTTCATTGCAGGCATATGAAAGCGTTGCATCTTTCAAAACAACGAAACTTCCCAAAGAAGAAATTGGATTTTTTCTGTGGAAGACAAACATCTGGTATGAATTATGACAATTAATAACACAGAATTGTATACAAAGGGTACACAAATTCATAGGAAAAAATGATGACTACCACACCTAATAGAAAATAAAAGAATAATATTATATATAGAAGAAATTCCTTCTTCTTATACAGGATTATTTTTCTGTTGAGAAACTATGTTTGCTTTGGTCAACACTTTGGTGTTCTAATGACAAGTAATCTGTCACAGCCTTTCCCTTGCTGGCTTGGAGCCCTAGTGCATTAGGCAGTATTCCACTTCTCTGTGTGTGTTGGACATTTCTGCCTGCAAAGTGCTAGTGCTACTTCCTTCCCTAGGCTGTCTTCAGGGATTTGTCAGCCAAACTGTGAACAAGCTTGACACCATTTATTTGGTAAGTCATTGTATGGAATCACAGTGCTGTGTAGTGATACATCACTAACAAACCTTTAGAAGTTACCCATGGGATCTCTCCAGGCATACGTTATTGGAAGGAAACATTGTGAATGGGTCGAAAAGGCCCCTGACTATGGATCTGTCCACTAGAGAGATGAAACTCCTCTTAGTGTTTGATAGTAACACCAAAGAGTTACCAAGAAGCCAAATTTGGTGTAATAGATAATGGAAAGATAAGAGTTGTAATGCATATGTAATGCATATACAGTCCTAGACAAAATCTTTTTAGATTTCTCCTTCTGTTCTGATTTTCTCCTAGTCCTGAGGCTGTCACTACTAGCTAAAGACTGATTGCTGTGACTCTTCTCCATCCATCCTTCTCTCTGTCTAGTCAGAGAGGTAAGGCATCTGCGACTTAATTAACTTTCTCAGAGCAAAAGATTTGCACCACTATCCTTGCTCTGAAATCAAGTCCTTGAGTATGTCATATTGCTTTCTTGGTATCTCTCAGCAGAATACTGGCTTGCTGGGAATCAGATCATCTCCCTTCTCATTAAAATGAATGCTCTGAGAATTCATTTTAATCTCTATCTCTCTGAACAAAATATCAGAGTGGAGAAGGTGATGTTATCATATGCAAGTTACTGGTTTGGTAGGAGACCTTCGGTTTGAATGACTGAAAACAAGATCAAGGCTGCCTGGCCCAGGTGACACTTGTTTGTGTACTGCTAGAGATTGCAGATCCAACAGGATTGATCAGAGTTTTTTTATAGCTGTTCTGCTGAGGAACTTACCCTCTGTCTTCAAGACTCAAGGCTGAGAAGCTACATGAGCCGTATCAATGCTGTGGCTTGGACTACTGAGTGCTGACAATCCCTTTCTAATGAAATGGGACCCTGTGCTGGAAAATGACAAAGCTCTGAGCATAGATTAGCACACGGCTGCTTTCTTTACTTCTTTGTCTTGGGCAGACAAGATGATCTGGGATAGGCCAGGTGTGTTAGAGAACAGGCCAGGTTGCATTTAACCATATGAAGAGTCAAGCTTGGGAACTTTCATATTTTAGATTGACCCTTGGTACACCAGTAGCTATGGTTATTCACAGAAAAAAAAATTCAGTAATTGAAAAGTACTCAGATTTCTTGTCTTCTGTACTTTATTAATGTGGAGCAGACCAAAGGAGAGAAAGTAGCAGAAAGGTAGGGCTTGGAAATACTTGGATATTATATCCTGCAATTTAGCTTAAATTGGCAATTTACCAATGTGAATACCCCCAAGTGGGCCTTAATGCTGGAGTGGGTGGTTTAATTAGCACTATGCTCCCATTTATAATTAGATTTCTGTTAGTACAGTTTGAAGCATGATTTCATAATACAAAATTATTTTTAAAAATTCTGTGGGGATATTCCTGGTAAATTAATACTGTGGACTTTGATGAACTGATGCTTTTAATAGACTGTGGTATTTGCAAAGAATCTAAATCAAAGCAATAACACTGCCATCCTATAAAAGTCACTGCCACAGGATAATAAATCCTGATGCGAGAGGAAAGAAAAGTCATAGGATTATCCAAAGAGAATCTAGAATATGTGCTTATCTATTTCAGCTTGGAAAACTTGAAAAATTTAAATTTGATCAGGATTTTTTTTTTAATAGAGTAATACCAACCTGGGAACAAAATTTTGTGTTCATATTCTCCAAATAGATTTTTAGTACCGAATTAAGATATGTCAATGAATTCAAAACAGGAGTAAATTCTACACATTCTAGCATGCTGTTTACCTTCAACAAACAGATTGTGGTTAAATCCTTTTTGATCTGTTCTGTATGATAGGAATATTTTCCTTTTTATTTTCATTTTTTTTATGATGGTTGCAGGACAAGGGTTAACTGCAGAACTATAAATGTTTGCAGAAGAGCCAGAGAAAAACTAACCATGATTTTAATAGAGTGCAAGGGCAAATTCATCTTTGTGCAAGGGGCAGTGGTGGAGCGAACCCGTCTCAGATAAAATGAGCAGCAGAAGAAGTAATAGCCGCAGTATGCACAAGTGAATGTTTGATGGGAGGTCTGTGCTCAGTGTGAGGTGCTGCATCTGGAGGAGATACTGCCTTACTTTACTACTAAACACATGGATCTGATCCAGGAATCATACAACCAGTGGCTATGCTTCAAGGGGAGAAGGAAGTGATGGGCAGCTTTCCTCTCCACCTTAAGGACAAACTGAAGTCTCAGGAATCTCATGGGCAGAAGTTGGGGTTTATTCTTTCTTCCAGAAAGAACCCAGGTCAGAGGTGAGGTCTAATGGGGAAAGCTGAAGAGGGGCAAATCTTGAGGCTACTTTACTCCTCTTTTCCCAGAAAAGGTACTATTGAAAGCTGTCTTCTTTGTAGAATAGGTTCCTTCTCCAATGCAAGAAACCTTACAAGCACAGCCAGGTTCCTGCCATCCAGGCACTCCCCACCTGGTCATTCTTGTTAATGTCACCAACCATGGACAGACAAGCATTACCTGTAGTTTTGTGTCAATCTGAAAGGAAGACAACCATATTTTTGGTAGGAAAAGCAGTCATTAGGACTTTTTTTTTGGTTGCTTTCAGCCTTGAGCAGATTTAGCAGTGTGAATGGTCACATGGCATTTAATCAGGTAAATTAGCCTGTATTTCATTTTTTTGGAGACAGAAAAAAAGAAAATGTCAAGAAGAGAAAGTATAGGCGAGCAAGGTCTATTTTGTATTTTCATTAGCTATTAACAGTTGTCATTTTTGTAAAGCATTTGTAGAAATGCAATGAGGAAAACACACATGGCCAAGACTATGGGAGACTGGGAATTTTCTATCACTTGTTTTTTTACTAAAAGTAATTTTAGTTTAAAGGAGCAGGGGGAACCATTTCTTAATGTGGCATGAAAAAAAGAGGACTGAGTAGCCTTTGCAGATTAGATGGTCGTAAATAGTAATATAAATGCTAACTAGTTATTCAAGAAAGAGTAAAACAAATATTGAATTGCTCTTTATGTTTTTTATCCTCCAGAAGAAAAAACTTATCCCTTGTTTCTTTCCTTCTTACTGAATGATTAGATGAAATATGTATTCCCAGTGCCATCATATTTGAGCCATTGTTTCCAGCTGATGATGTTTAGATGAACATAACCATTGCAAAGAACATCACTACTTTCTGCAGCCACACTGGGGCTACAATGTGGTCCAAAATACTTAGATAAACGTTAGAGAGCACTTCAGACTTGCAGAAGCTGTTCTTAATTATGTTGCAACCTCTATATCACATTTATGATAACAGATGGTATTGGCCAATACAAGCTTGAACTTAGTGGCAGATGGTCAGTTGTCATAAATTCTGACTCATACCTGCAAAAGTGTCTGTGTCATAGCTGTTTTATTAGTTCCCTGCCTTTTGCTGACCTGACTGCTGGGTCACTAAACATATATTTAAAACTCAGAGTGCAATTTCATTTACATCTTGTACAATCAACCCATGCAGACCAGGTAAATTAAGCTTTCAGCTCAGTGCCATGGAGCAATCAAATCCCCACTTCCATAGGCCTAATTAATAGATAAATAAATTCCAAGAACGGAAAGGATATGATGATTATTTCACCTGATCTTCTGCCTGTAAGAGACCTTGTGGATTTCTGGAGTTAATTGTTTATTTCCCAGTTGTTTTGATAGTTTAACTCCCTATTTTATCATATGCTTTAATGCAAAACCCTATGGTAATTTCTTAACCTTAGAATTTCTTAACCTTAAATAATTCATAAGATGTTTCCACCATTTATTTCTTAAATGTCTCTCTCAGTTTTCTACAAGAAAGCTAGCTATTTCTTAATTACCATAGCATATGCCTTCTTGATTCTTTATAGCAGTAATCTGATTTCAAAGGTTCCATGCCATATCATACCTTTTGAAGTCAAATTGAAATACATATTTTCTACTGTGCTTATGAGCTTATATTTTTTTTAAGTTCTGATGAACACGATGTGTCATTTTTTAAAGTATCCTCTTTAAATCTGCCAGTTTTCCAAGATTCATTAAAAATCAACAAAGAGAGAACTTCTTAGTTTTCAAAGCCTGTGCATAACAACTATATAGGTGTGCTGAATTAA
The DNA here is from genome assembly GCA_013397155.1 of Irena cyanogastra. Taxonomy (NCBI): domain Eukaryota; kingdom Metazoa; phylum Chordata; class Aves; order Passeriformes; family Irenidae; genus Irena; species Irena cyanogastra. The sequence goes on from VWZV01007588.1 coordinate 317,760, forward strand.
ATGTATTTAGCGGTAGCAGCTCTTTATATAGTCTTGCATTGCTGGCAGAAAGGAAGATACTGAAAGATCACCAGGTGCTGAGAACAGAATACATTACCTTTTTTTTCCAAGCAGAGGACAGAAATGTCTATTGAATGTATATGTCCCTTTCATCTTTTTATCAATGGTCTTCCTTTTACTGGGTAGGAATAAGCCAATGCTACATTCATGTTCTTTTTGTTGTTAAAAGCTCTTTCTGATCTGCTAAATTTCTCCATCTAGAAATTATTCCCTTGATATCCTTTTCTTCCCCCTATCACTTTTCTGTAACTGCTAATATCAGTCCGAATTATATTCATCGCTATCAACTTTGTTTTCTTTCTGTATTCATTTCATCTTTGTAGCTCCTTTCTTTAAGTCAGATTGGTGTTAATTAGTTGGTTAATTTCTTTTAATCTATGCTCAATAGAAACACCACTGTGACAGAAACCAGTAGTTCAGGAAAACTGTTGGATTAGATTTTGGTTAAAATTAGCTCTACAAATGTGGATTCTGCTCAAATTGCAACAAACCAGTAGAATTTCACTCTTTTCTCTCTGTAATTCTTTCTTGTGTTTTAAGCTTTTAACTACCAGGGCACCTGTGGAGCAGTGCACCCAGGAAATCATTATTTTGTAGTGTTTTCCAAAGACGTAGCTTGCTAATTCAAAGCATATCGCAGTCAGCTTTTTCAATTCCCTGGAAAAAAAATCATTCTCTTAGAATTCAATGGATTAATATTTTCTGAAAACTAATTAACACTTTGCCACCTGACCTAACAGGTAAATTCCATTAGGACACCTTCACTTTTAGTGACAAGGTAGAAGAAGAAATTATATAGCATTCAATTTTATGAATGTATGAGAAAATAATGACTATTATGCTGGCATTAAGACCGTGCATTTAATATGTATCTCACCATCATGTTTACTGCTCTGTGGCAATGTAAAATTTATTTAAATGTCCCTCTGAATTGTTGGTGAAATATTTGTATTGTGTATGTTAGAAGGGGCTGCTTGCTTTGTTTCACAGATGTCTTTATGTATGGAATTCACAACTGAAGTTTCTGATTCAGTTTGTCACTCTCTTACAGAGTGTACTCATGGGCAGAGGCTGTGTTTCCTGCACATTGCCATGAGGGACTTTGTTGCTGTTGAACACTTGAATGGTGGTTATCAATGAATATCCTGTTGCAATATCCTTTGACATCTCTCACAAGTGACAAAACTGAGAAGTTTCCAAGATAATAATAATAATAATATGCCTAGAAATTTAACAGAGATATTGCCTATCAGTTATAAAATAGTGAATAATGACGGTGAGTTTTCAGGTGACTGGAAGTCCAAGCTGTGGCATTCAGAACCACATTCTAGGTCTGAAGAGGTTCCAGAGATAGAAACAACCTCTCTACAAATACTGTGTGGATGGTGTGCTTAAATTTAGCTACTCCAAATATCAGATGTTTCTCTGGTAAAAAATAATCATATCTTCTGGAAAGATGTAATCCTTTCTGGAGACAGTAATTCAAAATGTTGACAAAAATGTCATTGATGTTTTAAGCATTTTTTGACAGATTATTTTCATCTAGGTTTTTTATGCATCTTTAGCCTGATGCAGTTCTTCCTGGCAGAATTTCTCTCTGTATATTTGCAAATTATACTAGAAAACATTGAAAGTGTGCTAAAGTTGAGTGCAATGAAAGACTTTGAGGAAAACAGCTAATGCAAAGTAACTTAGTGCAAAGTAATTTGGAGAGCAAAGCTTTGCTTGCTAGGAAATGATAAAAGGAAAAAGCAAGGAATCTTATTTCAGCCAACCTCATTTCTCTGTGCATGATTTAAATTCAGCATAATGTTAGAGAACCATAATAGATAATCAATACCTGCACTGCATTCCCTCAGTACTTGTAAATGGCTCACACACTATTCCATGTCCTGAAGGGTAAATCTGAAATTCAGACATAGTGAATGACCCAGGCTTTGGGGACTGACTATTGGTGGGGGAAGAAAGGGGATTCAGTGAGCATATAAGGACATTGGTGCAGAATCAGTATGCCTTTTCCTCCAGGATTTGTACTTAGAAAAGTAAAGTAAAATAATGCAATACAGCCAGAAATGGAACGAGAACCTCTCCAGGTACTTGGTCTATTTCAGATACTTTCCAAATAATTCGAAAAATTTTTCTGGGAACACTGGACTGCTCTTTGTCTTGCTATTCCATTGGAAACACACACTTTGAAAGATGTGTGGTGTAGAGGCTACTGTGAAGCATGCAGTTTTAAGAAAGGTAAGTGATCTGTGTCAAGGTTGAAGATCATGTTTTCTGTCCATTTTCAACATTTACTGCATGAGGCTTGTTCAAGCTGATAACAGATTTTATGAGTAAAAGCTACCACTTTTCTCTTGAAATTCCTGTTTGTTATCACCCCTGTATTTTTCTGGGTATGGATGCACGTGATATCTTCATCTTGTGTGGTCAATGGCTGAGGACAATCTCACTGATGTCATGGGAAAAGAATCAGGTCTTCTGTTTGTAGAAAAAGTATTTATTTGCATTCATTCATTCTCTTTAACACTGATATGAGTTTTTATTTTCTTAGCAACTGGCACTGGGCTGGGATGTTGCAATAGGGCAGTAAAGTAAATCATTATTTCTACAACCCATGGAGATATCCCTTTAGATAAAATTACAATAGGTCAGCAAACTACATTCCTGTTCTTCACAAATTTTGCATTATCTGATGCATTTTCATCTTCAGAAAGAGAGACCAAAATTTTAAGGTGTTTGTTAAAATCAGATTCCACAGTACATAATTTCAGAAATGCTGTAAATTGATATTTCTAAAATAAAATCTGCTCCTCCAAATTCTTGAAACCTACTGACTCAAAGTGGGGCTATTTCTGACCGATTTCATGGTGCTCAGCCATAAATTTACAGAGGTAGATGACTGCTGTACCTTCAGAGTAATTGGCTCCCCACCTTCAGCGGTCACGTAGGCAGGGCCACGTGAGGCAACAAGTGCCTGGCCACAAGCCAGGGTGAAGAATGGAAACACTGAGTTTCTTGTACTTCTTTCTGGATGGTGGCTTGCAGGGTGACCAGGAGCCCATCCCCAGGGCTCTGAACACTATGGCAGTAAGACTGGTGACCCTGTCCAATAAACTCTTCTCACTGCTGATGGAAACAAATTTCCCGAGCATAAAAGGTGTGCAGCAATTCTGGGAGGCAGATATCCCAGAAGTTTAAAAGCCCTGGAGATCTGAGCTGTGATGAGTTGTTCAAGGAGCATCTCAGCAGCTGGGTGAATGAGTGAAGAAGAGAAGAGGCAGAGAACTGGTGAGTTTTGCTGGCAGACTTGTTCAAATTGGCACATATCTGTAAGACTTTCGTTTCAATGGACTGTCAATTTTCTGACTGAAGCTGATTTTTTGGAAACTTCTATCACCAGTCAAACCATCATGAAACCCCAGGAGACTCAAAAGTGCAGCTTGTTGCTTTGTAAGAGAGGTTTATGCATCTGGCTTGAATCAGAACAATCTTTTTTACTTGAATTTGTTATGCTGCAGATCCTTGGGTCCTATTTGTGCCTTCCTGTGACTGCTCTGCCACATGGTATTTTTCACAGGAGTTTGTACTTGAGCAATAGCCTGCATACATCTGCTTTGGGGATTTATGAACCATCTTGCAGTTCTGACCACACAGCGGTGCAGAGAAGTTGATGCTTTGAGCGGTTCTCCCCAGACAGAAAGCAGCTCTTCCAATGGCTGGTGCTCACAGAATAAAAGAGAAGAAAGCCAGGAGAGAACCAGCAGAGGGAGAGGTATTAAAGCAACACGGAGAAAGTAGAATTTTGCTTTCAACACATCCACGTTACTACTCACGTAAAAGATAAAACAAAACAAAAGCAAACAAAATAAACAAACCCCAGTCATTAACTCATCCTTAGATAATTTGGATGATTTACATCAGAACACAAAACTGATCTCTGAGAGAAGGCATTGCTCTTTGCTAGCCCCAAAGCACAAGTTACACTTGTGCCAAAAGGGTAAACATGTTCCTTTTGAGCTTTCTGCTTTTGTTTCCAATAAAAGAAGACCCATAGAGTGACCTATGGTGTAAGTTCTCTTCCTTTTCTCAGCTGTTTCTGAAGTTTCATTTCCATTGTGAATCCAAATAGCAAGATCTTTTGCCCTGCTTTAGGAGATAAAAAGAGTGAGCAAGAAAAAGGGACATGTTCAAGTCTTCACAGAAGACCTCTGAAAATAATGAATTTTCATCCTGTTTGATCCAGATCCATCACTCTGAAAACAGCCAGTAGATTTTGTCTGTGTTTTACACAGCTCCCAAAAAATGTGACTCCTCCAGAATCTTGAAGCAAATGTGGCATTCTGCATTCTTTAGTTAGGGAATGGAAACTGCAATTCCATGCTTCTGGCTACTCTCTTTAGTATAAGGTCTGGTTGGCCTCATATTCTGCTTTATCCTGAATAAATGTCAATCAAATAATTCTAATTAAAAGCTGAATCTCCTGCTCTGCATCTGGCAACTAACAATATAAGATACAAGGGACTCAGTTTCAAATATTAGCTAGATTTAGTGTTACTTTTAATCAGAAAGAAGATCTGGAACTGGTCTCACATCCTCATCAGGGTTTGTTAACTACTAAGTGACACATCTCTGGACATTCTGGCCACTCTTCTCGCATGGGACCTAAAACTTTCTGTTTGGAACTAGAAGCTTTGCTGCAACTGCTCTCTTTTTAAAAGGCTAACAATAATCACCAATTTATGAAAGGAGTAATTTTTGTTTCAGGTATGAACAAGGACACAGTCTGAAAGATTTTCACAAATGAGAATTCTCAGCCACAGCTCTGTCACAGCATAGAGAGGTCACTTGATCTAAAGTACCACTCAGACCAGCTTTATGCACTAAAAAAATACCACTGACAATGACGCAATAAAAGACGTAGTTAGCAAGGAAGATGCTGAAGAGGTTGAACTGAAAGAAATAAGCCACCCTGTTACAATCACATTTCTGTTCCTGGATTACAGATAGGGGGTAAGGAAACAATAATTCACCCTGACTGGTTGTGTAACCTGCCTGAAATGACTTCAGGGATCTTCACAAAATTGTATAGGCATTACATGTAACCATCTTCAAGTATAGAGTACACTGTAGCATAGAGTATGTGCTAGACTAGCAAGCATTCAACATCACTGAATAATGCCAATTTCAGTGTCATAACTTAACATCAATGTTTCACCGGTGAAATAATAAAAGTTGCACTTCTCATTTCTTTTAGTGCAATAAAATACTTTCAAAAATTCTGGAAAAAAGGTGAATTCTAGTAAAATAAAATAATATTTAAAGTGAGTTTGATCATTTGGGATTGCTTTCCTTTTGAAAATATATAGCTGAGAAGATGGAATATTTCTGAAGACAATATTAATTAAATAAACATTAAAGAGATAAATGTTGATTCCAACGCTAGTATTCATTCAGTGCAAGAAGAAATACATGATATCGAATATATGCAAGGAACATAATGGAGCAGTAATTTTAAATGAACAACATACTCAAGAAAATAATGATTTCCTCAAGGATAAAACCCAAACAGAGAACGGGAATTTGAAAATATATTACTGAAATCACTCAGCTACTTCACTCTTTGAATTATTAAAAAGTTCTATGGATTTGTTTTTCAATTACCTTTTGCAATCCTCAAAAGTACACATAAAGGTATTTTTATCCCTTTCTTTTTAGTCAAGAGTAGATTTGATTCTGCAAGTCTCTCTTGTATTGTTTTTACTTATTTATTTATTTGGTTGGCTAGTTATTTACCTATAGGTAATAGTGGAAACCCATGTTGAAGAGCTAGTTCTGCATTTTTGAAGATATTATATCTATTAGTCATTTATACATTCTTTACACCCAAGCTCCATATTTATCAAGTAGCTGCTAAACTGATAAACTTCCTGCATAGAGATTACCTGCACATCTTTCTCTGGATGTTGCCCACCCCACTATAACATCAAAAGGGCCAGAGCTAGATTTAGTAGGTCCTCTGGCAGGACTTCAGGCACTTATTTTTCTTGCTCCCCATAGCACAGTGGATGAGTAAGCCTACCATGGACTGTAAGACAATTGAAATGGCTTTAAGCAGTCTCTGGGATTCAGGATCCAAAAAGTACTGATCATCTCCAGGTATCCTGGGCCAGGCTTCTGGAAAGGATGAAAAGAAGGATGAAAAGATTTTAAGCACTTTGTTTGGAATGCTGACATGAATGAACACAAGCACATTTAAAGAATTACATGCCCTTTTTTAAAGTGCATGCTGATTTTGGAAAAATGAAAGAAGACAGATATTTACAGACATACAAGGAATATTTTCTGAAAACAGTATCTTTGTTACCAGCACCTTTAGCTTCCTGAAGTCATACTGCAGTGTGTCATTCATCATATCTAATTCCTTCCGTGCTGCCTAGGAAAAGTGAAAAGAAATCCCTCACATCTTAATTAATAAGTGAAAATGCATTGGAAATTATTATAAATGCCAGTCAAGTCTCCTTTATAATAAAAAAGGATCTACAGGTTAACACATGGGCAGAAAATAGCATGCAAACTAAATTATCTGGAGAATAACATTTCAAATCCACATCATTCAAGTGAAGACAGATAAGGGGAAAAGAAGCAAGACTGAAAGAATCCTAGAGATGGCCACAGAGAATAAATTAAATTACTTTGTAATGAAACACAATGGCATTTAGAATCAATGTGTTTGGAGGAAAAGAAAGAAGGAAAGAAAATATAAGCTAAATTCACAGATCAATCCTTGCCTGCTCTTTGCTGCGCAGCATTTGTGAAACAATTAAGTCCCACCTTGTCTTCAACTCTAAACCTGAGAATATCAGAAAAAGATCAGCAGTCTGAGGAAAGAATAAGAAAGAATAAGCAGAGACATTTAATCACTTCAGGTTTGTCAGTCCTCTTCTGCTTTATTCACTCTGAAATCTGTGCTTTAGTTAGGTTTTTCCTATCCACAGAGATCCAGGCACCCTGACTTTAAGTGCTTAACAAGACACAAAAGAGAGGGTCAGTGCAAGGAGGCTGTATCACCCTCGGTACTGAAGGTATTCTTATGCAATAATTTCTTCTTTGCTCACTGTCTGTTTTACCATTGATGGTGTTTGTAAGCCTTCTTTCACACTGCTTAGAAAGGGAAACCTCTAGCCAGAGGAGGCAATGCAGGGGGTTATCCCTGCTCTCGCAACTCCTTCACGCCTGGTAGGACCTCCATCTTCCCTGTGGACCATAGCCTTCTTTTGGGGCATGAATTATATCAATATGGAAGCTCTGGGGATCTTTACAAAAGAACCTTTATTTTTAGGGGTTCGTATGATGCTTAATTTTTTGTGTATCTGAGTATTTGTGAAGCATTCTGAGCCCTTTGGGTTGAGATTTTTGCTGGAAGTAATATTGTTTCATGCTGTCTCTGTCTCACAATGTGCCAAATAATCTTCTGTGGTTTCCTGTGGTCTGCAACACAGATTTTGAGACAGCCTCGTTACCCAAAGTGGGGTAAGGTGGAGACACAGCAGCATCATATCAATAGGGCAGGAAAGTGCAAGGGAAAGCCTTTGGCACTGTGGTTAAAAAGGTCATGTTAAGTAACCCCAGGAGACAGAGGCACAGCACCATGTCAAGATAATTACCACCAATTGGGCCTGCTGATGCTACATTTATTGTCTTTAAGGACATGACCAGTTTGTGTTTATGTTCTCGTCTCTCAGTTTTGTCCCAGCATATGAGTCCCATTTTAAAATTAACATTATAGAAGATCAGAAAGGAAAAGTGACACTCCCATAAACATGTACACGCACACACAAAATAAAACATGACACATGGAGTCTCAGCTCTTAGTTATCAGTTTCCTGGTTTTCCATTGCTTGTGATAAGACTTTCAGATAACTCAAAATGTGAACTTCTAATCTTCCTTTATGTGTGTCTGTTTTCATGCTTGCATAAATAGAATTCAGACTAAAAAGCAACTCATTACTTATGGCGGTGGTAAATAAACACAGACACATCTTTTGCAGAATAAGGATGTAAAATCTGTTGGCTTCCTAAAATATCAGATATGTGTGACTCTTAAAGAGGAAGTGGTTGGTTGCATGTGGACATCTTCCTCTTCTCTGTTTCATTAAGCTGATGGAATTATTCATGATAAGGAAGGGACACACACATGTAAAGCACACATTAATGTGCCATAAGTTAAATGATACTAGAAAAATAGAACAGCTTATGTCAGTTTAAATATGTCCCTGGTCATAGATACAGATGGTGGGAGCTGAATAGCTTTGACCAACATATCATGAACTCAAAGTGTCATTTTCCTAGTTATTCATAGTCTGTCTGTGTGGGCTTGGAGTGCTGGGCAGGCTTGCTGTCAGCTTTGTGACACAGAAGCTGACTTAGGACTAGTGACAAGAGTGGCAAAGGAACAAGAACAAATTTCATAAGGTAAACTCGTGGCAAAGTGTAGCATGGAATTCAAGTCTTAACTTGCAGGATTAGTGTCTGATCTTACCTTGTGTTCACTTTACAGTGAAAAAATATGTGCCATGGGGATAAAAACAAGAGTTTGATTGCTGGAGCAGGGATTCCTGCCTGTGCAGTACTTGGGAGTTACAGCCCAGGGTGTTATAGCTCAGTGTGTAATGAGATCATAAGACCTACTGAGAGAATAAAGTGTGTTTCTCCAAGTATATTTAGTCGAGCAGATGTGCAACTTGAGAAAGAAGGTAACAGCTGTTTTGCATTCTCTCGCTTCAGAGAGGACACTGTGTTAGCTCTTTCTGGTTAATTGAGGAAGTGGTCAACAGAGGAGTCTTGTGGAGAGAAATCTCCAGAGGCTCACCTGTGTTGATCAAGAATTACCTATTTCTGTGTCTGCATTTCTGCAAATGGACTCTGTAGGCTCCAGGAGAACTCTGTGTTCTGGCATAGCGGGCACAATCCATTACTTCTGCCAAAATGGTGATCTGTTATTTAGAATAGATTCAATCCTAGGATGAGAAAAATGCTGAGGGGTCACATAGGAGCAAAGCACCTGCTCTTGTACTTCATGTAAGTTCTGAAAATCTCATCTATTCCACTGTGTGAAAGGTAGAATGTACAGTTCCTGTGGGGTGTTTTTCTGACCAGGAAGAGCCAATATTTCCTAAAGCTTCTAAACATTGAAGAACCATGATGATCCAAATTTCGTCCCTCAGAGCAGGAACAGTTAATTCTACAATATCAAACTGGCTTAGACAGCTTACATCTAAACTATGGGATGCAGGAATACTTCCCAGATCTTAGGTTCAGGGCCTCTGTTTTCACACCTTTATTTTGGAAAAATAATACTTTGTGTGGTCAGGAAGAGAGTAAGGATGCTCCTGCAAGTTTACCTGTCTGTGTTTTCAGAGGATGTTCTGGATGAAGGATTTTTAAAATGAAATATTATCAGCTCAATGCCATAAAGGAAGGATCTTAGAGGTGCTACCTTCAAATGGCACACAGCATGGTAACTCTCAAAGTTGTAGCAGCTTTCAGCCACCCCAAACTCAGTCAGGAATTATTGAATAGGAATTCATAATAAATGAAAATAATCTGTTCATTTCATACCCTTTAATTAACTCATGAGATCAGGTGACAGTGGATCTGAAATGCAAGTTGTGGTGTAACAGGAAAATCAGTCTGGTATTTGCATGTTGTACAAACTTTGGGAGGGAACTTAAACATCCAAAAGATTAAAAGTTCTTATAATAGTTTAATCAAATACAAGAGATGGTACCAGGAAAGTGATGCAGCCAGTTATTATTGTGAGAGATAGGGAGGTGGGAAGATGAAAAAGAGCTTTCAATTCCTTTTATTAACATTTGCTCAGAGTTAATAATTATTTGAAAAGAAACTGCCTTGAATCAGTGCATTGAATCATTGCTGGCTCTGGAACTTTTTTAGTCTGGGGTTTGAGATCACTAGTACAAAGCTCCAAAACCTTCATCCAAAGTATTAAAAAAAAGCCCAAACTAAAGAAGAGTCTTCTCAATGCAGAGAAGTGATAAGGAGTATCTCTTCCATTGGACAGTATTAACCAGAAAGACTCTGCACAGTGGCAGAAATTAGTCTAATTGAACTCCAAAAAGTTTGGTGGACTTTATAAATCAAGATTATGAGACAACAATCATAGACCAGAAAAAAGTATTCTGTGTTTTTGCTCTGACCTTTTCTTTGGCCATTAGTACAGACTTAGACACTTCTTGTTCTTAAAATAGAAAAAAAAAAGATTTGTAAGGTGAAATCCCAGCCATAGGACTATCTCCAAATACTTCACTCCAGACAGAGAGTCGATATTAGAGGATAGAAATGTCCATTGATTTTATTGTGAAAAGCCCAACGTAGTTAAGAGGGAGAAGGTGTGGGAATATTACTAAAACATGGATTAAACTCTTCAGCAACCAGCAGTGCATGGAGTTTATATCTTTATCACTCAGATGTTTCATTTCAAAAGCAGTATAAGATCATAGAATGATTTGGGTTGGAAGGGACTTAAAAGTCATGCAGTTCCAAACTCCCTGCCATGGACAGGGACACCTTTGACTAGGGTTGTTCAAAGCCCCATCCAACTCAGCCTTGAACAATTCCAGAGATGGAGTATTTACAAATTCTCTGGGCAACCCATTCCAGTGTTTCGCCATATTCTCAGTAAAAAATTTCTTTCTAAAATCAAATTTCTTAATAAAATCAAAATAACTGGTGTATAGCAACTTTAAAATTTACAGTCCAAGTTACAAGCCTCATCAGAGTAACCTGAATAATAGTCTGACCCTGTGTTTCTTCTGCTGGTTCCACCTTTGCATGATAGACTCTATGTCCTTTCATCATTGTTGAGTTCTTCCCCTCACTACATCTTTCACTACACGAATCAATTACAGTGTTCTCAATGGATGGTCAGTCATTCCAATTTATCATTGAAAGTAATTATTATTACTTTTTTTGAGGATAAAAATAAATACTAGGCATCAATTTATGTCTAAAATCTTCACCTCATTATTCACACTGTCTTGAAACAACACATTCTAAGTTCTGAATTTAGTGCAAGAGAATTTGGCATTGATGAAAGAAACTGAAGTGACATCTTAATTTCTTTCTCCGGGAAACATTTATGTCAGGATGGGTTTTTCTTATAACTTTTGCTGATACATTTGTGATTTGGATCTCCGAGACTTGAAGCCTCTTACTTTTTATATAGGTGTTAAGAAGCTACAAGTGGAACACCATTGTGCTTGGGGCTGTCTGATGTGAACAGATAGTGAAAGAGAATCCTAAAACAGATAATGACAAGTAAAGGATGGGAAAAACACCTTATATTGAATTCTCATAACCTACTCTAGGTTCTTGTGCCCTACTCTGGGTCAATGTTTTAACTACTCCATGTATACCACTGCATCTCTGGGACTTGGATGTTTTCAGGTTGATAGCACTGCTCCCTCATCACACAAATTAACTGCCTCTTTTATTACCTCTTATTTATTACTTTTATTTTATTTTTGAGTACTGTTTACTTGGACATATTCAAAAATGCTGGTGATGCCATCAGTTTGCAGTGACTGTCATCAGCTGACTGTAGGTAAGAAGCCCATGGAAAGAAGTAGAGCTGTACCTGCTTTCTCATTGTAAATACAGTCCTCTGTAACAATAAATTGTCCTCCTTCCTTCCTTCCTTCCTTCCTTCCTTCCTTCCTTCCNAGTGCATTTTACATTGCTGGCTCTGGAACTTTTTTAGTCTGGGGTTTGAGATCACTAGTACAAAGCTCCAAAACCTTCATCCAAAGTATTAAAAAAAAGCCCAAACTAAAGAAGAGTCTTCTCAATGCAGAGAAGTGATAAGGAGTATCTCTTCCATTGGACAGTATTAACCAGAAAGACTCTGCACAGTGGCAGAAATTAGTCTAATTGAACTCCAAAAAGTTTGGTGGACTTTATAAATCAAGATTATGAGACAACAATCATAGACCAGAAAAAAGTATTCTGTGTTTTTGCTCTGACCTTTTCTTTGGCCATTAGTACAGACTTAGACACTTCTTGTTCTTAAAATAGAAAAAAAAAAGATTTGTAAGGTGAAATCCCAGCCATAGGACTATCTCCAAATACTTCACTCCAGACAGAGAGTCGATATTAGAGGATAGAAATGTCCATTGATTTTATTGTGAAAAGCCCAACGTAGTTAAGAGGGAGAAGGTGTGGGAATATTACTAAAACATGGATTAAACTCTTCAGCAACCAGCAGTGCATGGAGTTTATATCTTTATCACTCAGATGTTTCATTTCAAAAGCAGTATAAGATCATAGAATGATTTGGGTTGGAAGGGACTTAAAAGTCATGCAGTTCCAAACTCCCTGCCATGGACAGGGACACCTTTGACTAGGGTTGTTCAAAGCCCCATCCAACTCAGCCTTGAACAATTCCAGAGATGGAGTATTTACAAATTCTCTGGGCAACCCATTCCAGTGTTTCGCCATATTCTCAGTAAAAAATTTCTTTCTAAAATCAAATTTCTTAATAAAATCAAAATAACTGGTGTATAGCAACTTTAAAATTTACAGTCCAAGTTACAAGCCTCATCAGAGTAACCTGAATAATAGTCTGACCCTGTGTTTCTTCTGCTGGTTCCACCTTTGCATGATAGACTCTATGTCCTTTCATCATTGTTGAGTTCTTCCCCTCACTACATCTTTCACTACACGAATCAATTACAGTGTTCTCAATGGATGGTCAGTCATTCCAATTTATCATTGAAAGTAATTATTATTACTTTTTTTGAGGATAAAAATAAATACTAGGCATCAATTTATGTCTAAAATCTTCACCTCATTATTCACACTGTCTTGAAACAACACATTCTAAGTTCTGAATTTAGTGCAAGAGAATTTGGCATTGATGAAAGAAACTGAAGTGACATCTTAATTTNCAGTGAACTGAATGTACCTTGTATGTTATAGCTCAAGGCTGACCTTGCAAAAAATGAATGTGGTTGTGGATTTGCATCATGATTTGATCTTGCAGCCCTGAGCATTTGAAACTATGATAGAAAGTTGTACAAATCTGGGGATATGGGGAAAACAAGGGTTGCAATTTCTCTAATACAGGTGACAAAATAAGAACATGCAACACAGAATGGTAAGCTATGCCAGGAGGAGCTGCCTCTCTGCTTTTGGATTAGTTCTCAGATAGTGTTAGCTGTATAGCACATTAGATTGATATGGAGTGACATTCTCTCCGTTGTCATAGTGTTAGGATTCAGGAACCATTAATAATAATTGTGACAGAAAAATGAAAGCAACTAATCCACTTATTTGAAATCTAGTTGTTTATAACTTCCTCAGTCCTGGTCTCTTTGATCAGCCTTTTGCTGTATCATGGAGTTGACTCTGTTCCTTGAGGCAGGGGTTACAAGCCAAATCCATGACTCTACTGGCATGACTCTGCTAGTCCTGATGATATTGTATGATATGAGAATCTGATGGAAGGAGATATTTATAAACTCCCTAGAATACTTGGCAGTACTTCAAGCTGGATGATTAATTTATCATTGAAAAAGTTGAGCATTGATGTGAAATCAGCAAGGGTATAGGCTTTGTAATATATTATAAATATTGATGTGAAAGCCAACGAATTCCTGACAATGGGATTCCTTCTCATGTTATGCTGACAGCCTAAAACTTCCATTCACCTTCCAAAAACAAAATAAATATTCTAAGAAGCACCCAGAACCTCTCTACTTTCCTTTTACAGAATGGCCCATGTTTTCAGCAATGTCCTGAATGAGAGAAAACTAACTCAGATTTTAATTATGTTATTTATGTTTATTGTTGTTTTTGTTTATTTATGTAGTTTGTGAGGTGAGATGAAGGTTTGGCTGAAAGCTGAGTTTGCTTTTGATGAAATGCTGCACTTTTACTGATATTAGGTATTATTATTTAGGCTCTCCTCATTAACTCTCAGAGATGGAGTCTTCCAGAATTCATGTCTCATTGATGTCTCAATCTTACAGAAGTGGAAACAGAACCACAGGGTAACTAGGAGGTTTATGGAGAATCTCAAAGCAAAGCCTGTGGAAAGAATGTCTCTTTCCTTACTTATACCCTTGTCTTCCAGCACTTCAACTTTGTCAAAACTTATTGTTTAGATACTCTCAGGATACTGTCCAGTTTGTCATTGATTTGATTGATGTATTTATTTTTGTAGTTTCAGCACTGTGAAGTGCTTTTCCTGTTTTCAGTGACTTTTGTTAGAACTCCAGATGCTGGAGGAACTTAGTGCACAGACTGTTTGCCATTTCATCACGATGACTAGTCACTCCTCTTCCAGAACCCTAATGAGTACCAGTGTAGTTTATAGGAGTTAAAGTTATCTCTCAGCTTCCTACACAATATCATCATTCATTTTTTTCAACTGTAACCAGCTCTGATTTTTCAGGAGACGTTAAGAAATGGCTTGATCTCCTGTGTCAGACTGCAAACTGATCTGCTGCCTAGGTTATTTACAGCTGGGGGTACAAAAAGTTACCCTTCTCTTTTGCCATCCTTTTAGAATCACCTTATTCCTCTAGATTCCTCCAACCAGCTTCTTAGTCTGAGACTTATTTTCAATTTTGTTAACTTCTTTTGGAGCTTAGGGCTGACAGAAGGATAATTTGGTGGAATTCCTGATTTTCTTCTTGCCTGTTACTAGTCTGGGGAATGATCCTAGTTAAGACTGAGTTAGGTCCCTTGCTGTGCAAACCTTAGAGATCCTGATTAATTAATTTGTGTGTTGTACAGCTGCTGGTTGGTGTTTGTAAGCAGAGCCCAGCTGCAGCATTTCTCCCAGCAGTTGTTGAAGGCTACCACTTAGTGTTTTAGCACTTGAAATTCCTCAGATTTCAGTGTGCCAGAATAAGGTGAACCAGCAGGAAAGGCAAATGTGGGAAAATGAGGTGTTGATTGTTAATTCCAACTTCAGATGAAACTGTCTTGGTCAAAAAAACCATAGAGGGAGAGGAATATTCATTAAGAGAAAGAGAGAGCAGACAGACCTGATTTACTTTGACCTCATGCATTTTGAAGGGAAACAGCAGGAAGTCCACTGATGTGAAGAATTTCTTTTAGCATCAAATCATTTTATGGGGCCAAGAGCATGCAGGACAAAAGTAAATACATACATTCTCTTTCTGTTGAGGAAATCTCAGCACATTCAGCCTTTTCAAGGATTTCTCAAGTCTTTGGAGAACCAGATGTTAAATACAGAGTGATTTAAAACTTCCAAACAGTGCCAATCAGTTTGTATCATGGTTTAGTTAAAGGGATAATGTATGACTACCTGACCTGTCAACTAGGCACATATGCTGTGTTCACACTGCAGCAAAAAGTGCAATATGTAAAATTTCCTTAAGAAAGGATGATCTTTGTATACTTCCAAAAATTGATGAGAGCAGAGACTTAATCTGTGAAACAGATAGCAGCTAATAAGCTCTAAGTGATGTGTGCGTGTTAGAAAAGCAAATTACTTGTTGGTAGTATTGCCTTGTTAAGGTTTAGGCCTGGACATGATTCAGTGTTCTGGGACCTAGGGAGAGGTTAACAAAGCTTTGGAAGAAGGATGTCCACTGATTGTGGACACAAAAAATGTGGAATTTTCAGACTGCAAAGATACCTGGCAGAACTCACAAGATAAGAAAGAAACAAATAAAGCAAATTCAGCAACTGTGTGACATTCTCTCCAACTGGGTAAAAGGTAATTCCAGCAGGGGCTGATCATAACCATTGACTCATAGACAACCAACCCAGGAAACCCACTGACCTAAAAGAAGAGAAAAACTGAGCACATGGACTAGTTAGCATGAGAAATGAGAGTCATTAACCAGTAGAAGATGGAATACTAATTAAAAAGAGAACCATCTACATAACTTCTAGCCAATGAACGCTAATTCCTATAATGGCTAAATAGTAAAAAATCTGAGAGTTGGCTTGCTTGATTTGTGGAATACCACTGAACACCCAGGCTTGCACAACTCTGAAATAAATAATCAATGTCACTCTTGAGTGTGTAGTTATTGGCTTGTTGCACACTGGGTAACAAATCAAATCCTTGAGAACAGCAACACTACCCACAGGAATGATTCCAAGTGTGAAATTCTCCAAAGGACTTATTCCAGAAACAAGCCAAGTTTGTGACAATCACAACAGACAGTCACTGAGGGTGCCTGGGAGAGTTTGGGCCTAAGTGCAAACTCACTAGTCTGATTAGTCTGGAATACAGACAATGCCTGTGTTTTGAGGCACCTGGTCTGAATCTTTGAAAAGTGGGTGGACAGAAAAGAATTAATAATAGATGAAATTCTAAAAGATTTATTATGTTCCCATTAAATTTTGGATCCTAGCATCTATTTAAAACCTGGCCAATTATTATCTAATTTGCATGCACAAATGCCTATTTTCTTGGACACAAACAGGTGAATATTTTTAAGCATAATCATCTTATTAATGAAAGCACAGAACTCACAAGGTGCTTAGAAAGGTTAAAGTTTGTACAGGCAAAGAAGAAACTGATGACTTAGTCCAGACATGAGAGTAGCTCTGAGGGAGAGGGATTTCATTGTATAATTTATGGGCAGCAAAATGAAGAGAGACTAAAAAAGCAGTGAGAAATTTTGGCTCAATTCCTGCTGAAAACTTAGAAACTATACTCCCCATCTTATTATGGAAAAACAAAACCAACCTAACCATTTAACAGATGATCCCCTTGCTATAAAAAAGCTGCCAACTTGTATCATTTTGGCTCATTTATTTGGCTTGGAGATAGGAACAGCTGGAGCAAAGCTAAAGGAAAAACCCCAAAGCTCTTTCTTCGTCTTTTTTTTTCTCATGGACACTGAGTTTTAATTAACTTCATCATCCCCTTATTAAAATCAAGCTCTTCTAATGGAGCTTCTCCTCTTCCCTTGACTTTTTATTTGTGCTGTGTTGATATCAAGAAATTTCTCTTTTGGAGGCTGATGTTATCTGGATGTCTCTCAAAGCACTCAGCTTAAGATTGCCTCTGAGAAAGCTAATACTAAGATCCTATAGGGGAATAAGCAAAGTCTTAAAAATTGTCTTGAATGGAAAAGCAATTTTTCACCTTTAGGTAATCTTCCTTGGTTAATTATATGGAAATACTATTAACAATGTCAACAGGCCAAGAAATAGAGTTTTGGGAGTACACAAGAGATCTGGAGACCAGAGGACACTGGCAATTTATCTCCACCATCCAAAGCATTATACTCTTGGAGGGAGAGCACCTCTCCCGGCAGCCTGTGTCAGTGATTGCTCCCAAAGACCTTGGGCATACCTGCAGGCAGTGTGTGCTGTTGTTCCATGCTTTATTACTCTCAAAATGAGGTCACCCAAAAGAGACCCTCAGATATCCATGTAGCTGCCCCAATATCTGAACAAAACCTGCAAAATATCAAAGAGCATGATGAGCAGCACGGAACATTTGCCCAGGGAATTGTACAGATAGTATAAAATCTAAATTGGCATATAAGCTACCAGTCATCCTGTAGAGCGATGAGCTCAGTGGATATGCCTATTTCTGTGTCACAGGATAACACAAAAAGGAAATAGTCACACTTGTTCTCTTATTTATTGTTTAGAAATTCTTCTATTCCTTTTTACTTCCTGCATGCAAATCTTCCATTTGTGGTCTTCTTCCTGCGAATGAACATTGTTTATTCTCCTTGCATGCCTCCTTACCTTTTTTTTCAGATTTTGCTGTATTTGGGAAAAACAGTGTTTCAGCACTAAAATGAGTCTTGCATTGGGCCATAAATTCTGTCAAGACTATGCTCTTTTGTGGCTTCTGCTCCTCCCTCCCTGAGCATTAGTTGGTCTCTAGCTGGGATTAATGACATGTCAGGGTCAAGTTTAAATAGAAACCTTCACCTTTCTTAAGCATTGCTACCTCTATGGATACCTCATGTCTGACTGTGTGCACATGATGATAATCTGACAAACCATGACCTTTAAAAATTAGCTTTTCAATGATTTCAAACTGGATAAAAATTTAAATGAGAAAAGGCTATTCTGAATTTAAAGCTGTGGATGTAAAAGGAAATTAACCCTGGGAAGGATGACTGTAGAAAAAGTGGAGTTGGGCAGAAAATCTCTGACATACGTGTGCAAATCTTTTTAGGTACATGCAAAGGAGTACCCCATGTGTATTTTTTCTATTCCAAGTATGTCAGCAGAACTATTAGAGATATTTTTAAAGAACTGGCATCCACTCCTATGCCTGTAAAATCAGGTGCCTTCATTATCAGATCCAAGTCTTTAGACATCATCAAGTCTCAGGACATTTGTGAGTATTTAGCACTTTGTAAAAAAATCACACAATTTAAATTTGCTTTCAGTCTTCCCACACATATCTGTACCTGCTGTATTTTGATGCACTCTGCATCATGCAACTGTGAAAATTCAGTGTGTCAGTTCCAGTCACACTGTGATCCCTGGTGAACATGGGAGGTACTGTGAAGCTTGTCTCTTGATTATAAATACCTCACACTTAAGACTGATCCCATATGTTTTGGTGATGTCTGACCCACTTGCTTCCAGAAATGTCTCAACTGGCTGACATGCCTGTTTATTTTCATATTTTCTAGTCACATTCTCAAGCTATTTTCTTTTTTTAGTAAGTGTGCCCTGATGTTCCTTCACTTATTTGTGACTGAGCAAACGTGCTGTGCTGTTTCTGTCCCAACCAACCCATTATATTTCAATATAAAATTGAAGTAAACTCCCTCCTTTTTAACAATTGTTATTTTGGCACAGTCTTTGGCAAAGTAATTCAGTTTTGTAGGAATTATAAGAGAATGAACCAACGTAACTCCCACCTAAGGCGGGAGAAATTTTGGAGACTGAACACTTTTGCCAGATGGGACCCTATTTCAATATTTTTTGACACGTCTAAACTAGAGTTAGACCTGTACTAGTTTGGTTCATTGGATATACTTTACCTTTACTAAACTCATGTGCATTTGACAAATCTCTATAAAACTAAACACTGTCATCCAAAAACTATAGAAATATTTCTATAATAGAATTAATCTTAATACAAGTTTATATCCACATTTTGAAAGCAACTCCACTGGAAGTTTAAAAATTCATATAAAGAAACCTTTTCTTTATAGCAGTTAAGAGGGTTTCAGTATATGCCAATGGAAACATCATACTTGTACATGAAGTTCTCCATATAGGATCACATACCATCCTGTACATGCCATTGGGAAATCCTCACTTGGCCTGGAGCAAACAAGTCACTGTTTCATTAACTTGGAATATAAAAATATACACTTTCATTTTTGTCATCCACCACTTCCCATCCTGTCTCTATTCCTTTCATGTTAGGGATGCCATCAAAGCTACTCAGACTGTTTGGAAATGGAGAGAGCATGTAAAAGTGTTTAGAATCAAAATAGACAAAGAGCACACAAGCTTGTTATAGGACCTGAATAAAAGACTCTTAAAATGAAATAAGTACATGGTTTTCACTAAAGTAGAATTTGTATTTTAAAGGACATCCCAATTCCGCCACTATATTTTCCTGCTTTGCATAAATTATGAATTTTGAAGTGAAAAAAAATTCCCGAGCAAATTAATACTGAAGTATGAGAAGGTCATTTGACTACCAAATCTTAATAATTCATATTTTTGAAGTAACATCTATTCTAAATATGTTCACTTTTCTCTAAAAATAGAGATGGCAGAGAACCAAGTGAGAAAATCAATATGAAATACCTAATTTTTCATCAAATCACCACAAAATTCTTTTCATAGGAAGAATGAAGTCAAAATCAAAACATTCTAGAACAGACAAGACAGCATTTTACCAGTGAAACACTATTGAATGGTTTTTGATTAGCACTTGTATGCAGTCTCACTTCAGTTACAAGAACAGCACAAGAAGTGATTTACCTCAGTTTTGTTCCTGCATAGCACAATGTGTCTTATACCCTTAAAACACCCAACCAACAACTCAACCAAAAAACTCTCTCAAAACTAGGTTTTCTCTTGCTTAAGAGATAGATTGTCCTGGAAGTTATTTCATCAGTTTTCATTTCCAGGCTCTGTCAGTAACTTTCTTAAGTCCTCAAATAATACTTGACTTTTGGAAGTAGAATGGACTGAGTTTGTTGATGTTTGCAAAGCAGATTGAGACTTCAAACCAAAATCACTTTCTAAGCACTAAGTATTATATTTGACCTGAGTCAAAGTTAGAGCTGAGGTTAGATCAAGTGGAGAGTGAATAAGAAATGCCAAGAATAAAATTTTCTGAGAAAATGCAGAGTTTATTTTTAGGATAAGTAAGTGGAGAACATTGAAATAAACTGCAGGATTAAGTAGTTGCTAAAGGAATTATCTTTGTGCTATGAAGGCTTTTGATCTCTTCTCATTTTAGTACAGTTAAAAAAATGACAGTGCTTTTTAGCCATCTACTATAATAATCCTTTACCTTCGAACCAGCTGCTTGGAAAAAACAAAGCAGATCACAGGCTGGAAGCTTGTGTAGAAGCACCCAATGAAACTGAGAAAGTTGTTTTGGATACAGCCATGACTGACTGTGGTTGGAGATTTATGCAGAGGCTCTCTTTTGGCACATTGCTCCCTGATATCCAAGTATCAGTGCCACACGTACTGATTGCTGAAAATTACCATACTCAGCCTGAACACAGCCTGAGCTAGGCTGTTCCTGACTTACACATTGGCACAACTGGTTGGAGGGAGATCATGCTGATTCTGTTACATTTTA
This sequence comes from Irena cyanogastra, assembly GCA_013397155.1. Taxonomy (NCBI): domain Eukaryota; kingdom Metazoa; phylum Chordata; class Aves; order Passeriformes; family Irenidae; genus Irena; species Irena cyanogastra. Next base: position 338,647 of record VWZV01007588.1, read on the forward strand.
CATTTCCTCTACTCCTGAGCAAATCTGAGAGGGGAAATTGACATTCAGAGAAACAGATTTCTGATTTCAGTATCAGCTGGAGCAGTCTGTGCATGAAAGATCACAGCATCTGCATTTCTGACCCCTTCCCAATTTTGTTAATTGCCTCTACTCAGATGGTTACTCATGTTCTATACCAGAATTTGCCAATATTGGGAATCTTCCATCAGCTCTTTTCTGTTGTACCTAATGACTTTGTGTAGTGTTTGCATTGTAGACTTTAGAATATTGACAGGTGTGGATATGCAACTCATTCTATGTCTACACTGCAAGGAACGGCAAGGACTGGGTAGGAGTTTCCAGTTAATTTTACCCTGACATTCAAAATCTGTATGTCATTTAACCATCAGTCTATTTAATAATTTCATTTACAGATCCATAATTTAGCAACAGTTTGTTGGTTTTTTTTAACAATATATTTTGAGTACTTTTATAGGTCTGACTCTTTCTTAATAAACAAAATAAATGCTCTAGAACTTTAAAAGTCATGGGAACAACATTTTTTTTTAATAAATGTGTATGTATGAGTTTTTTACTGAAAGCAGTTAATTCTTTGGATTGGGCATAAAGTGAGCTGATTTGATTTGTTTTTACAGCCACATGCTATGGGCAAAGAATAAAATTAAAAAAGAACAGGAACATATTGTTCTTGAGATAGGAGAATGTATTTAAATAAGTGGCAGACCACTTGATCAGGGCTGGCATAGTTTCAAGGAGCATAATTCCAACAAAAAAGAAAATAGAAAAATTAATTTCATTACCTCAATGCAAATTTTTTTTTGTTGGTTTGGTTTGTTTTTTTGTTTGTTTGTTTGTGGCTTTGGGTTTTTTGTTTGTGTTCCAGGGCTGCCAAAGTACAGTTGCCTAGGAAATGTTGGTTGAATTTAAGTTATAATTCTAAAACTATCAAGATCTATTGAAGAAGAGATGTTTCTAGAAGACTCCCACACAACCAATAGTGATTCTTGCTCCATGTTGTAAGACTCAGTGATACTGGACTCTGGTGGTTATTATGGTACTTTGTCCTTGCCCAACTGAATACTGCAATTTTTTAGTAGCTTTAAAGCCTCAGGATCTGAAGTCATGAAAGAAACAAAGGGGCTTTCAAAAATGAAAACTTTCTTGGCTGAATTTTTAGAACATTCTTAGAGTGGTGTTTGAGGTAAGATGCCTTGTCAGAGATCTAAAATGAGTGAAACAAATATGTTGACAGGTGGAATTATTATTCTGAGAACCACTGTAAGAATCAACCTGAAATCTTTGACGCATGAAGCAGCCTGAAAGCCGCTTTTTCTTTTGGGGCTTTGACTGATACTGTTGAAAGGTTTAGCTTAACCCATTTAATCATCTGTTATTCTTAAAACTGTTATTATAACAGTAGTTTCTCAAGTGTGGACAAGGCATGCAGGAACAGCTGGTGTGCATCTCAAAATGCTTATAACCTAAGTGTGATGGTGCTGCTGTGAATCATCTCAATAATAAGCCACTGTCTTTTTAGAATTGTGACTATCACCTGTTATTGAGTGTGCTGCTGATTTCTGTCTGGATTACTTAATTTAATATCACAGTAACAGTAGGAAGATTAACACTAGAGCAAAATCAACAGTTTTTCAGAGGCTTAGAAGCTGAAGTCAAGACTTCCTCTACTGCTATTCCAGAACACGAGCAAAATTTTGTCACTTGTATTTGATGTATTGGGACAGTGAAGACTTCACAACTGTCAGTGCATACCCATCAATTCTCAAATCCACAGCCAAACTTCACCAACAAGAACTGCAAATGAATACAACTCGTGCCAAAGTTTCAGAACCTCTGTAACTGGGTGTTTTGGAAGTTGATGAGTTGTTCCATTAAGTCCAACTCCTTCTTCTCCCTCTTCCGCTTCCTTCTCCTCTACTTTTTTTTTT
>VWZV01007591.1:0-12989 GCA_013397155.1 Irena cyanogastra
CCTCTCTGAGTGCCTGTGTCCATTGCTGCCTCATGGCCCTTTTATCCCACAGGGATGTTCTGTTGAGGTCCCTTGGGAGGATCTCTCTCCCTCCCCTGTATCAGTGCATTCCTTTTCTCTGGCTTATTAAATCCAGGATATTTTAGCTGGATTTCTTGAACACCTTGTGAGGAGTTGCCCACCCCTTTTGGGTTGTCCCTGTACCAGAGCAGCTGGGGCTGCCCCTGGATCCCTGGCAGTGCCCAAGGCCAGGCTGGACACTGGGGCTGGGAGCAGCCTGGGACAGTGGGAGGTGTCCCTGCCATGGCAGGGTGGCACTGGGTGGGCTCTGAGGTCCTTCCAACCCAAACCATTCCATGATTCCCTGTTTGCCTGCAGCCACTCCTGGGCAAGGCCCCTCAACTCCATGTGGGGACAGCAACAGGAACTGAGAGTTCCAGTGTGGGTGGGTGAGGAACTGGGAGGGGAAAGCAGGAATTGCTGCAGGAGAGGGACAAACACAGCTCTGCTCTGAAGAGGAACAAAGAAAGTGGAGCCATTTAAGAGTGGAAAATGAGAAAGGGCTTCAGGAGCAGTTGTAATTCAGCTGAGAGAGCTGGGAAGGGGCTGAGCCTGGAGCAAAGGAGGCTCAGGGGGGCCCTTGTGGCTCTGCACAGCTCCTGCCAGGAGGGGACAGCCGGGGGGGGTCGGGCTCTGCTGCCAGGGAACAGGGACAGGAGGAGAGGGAACGGCCTGGGTGGGACTCAATGATCTCAAAGGGCTTTTCCCACCCTGCTGCTGCTGGAATTCTGCAGGAGCACAGCACTGTGATTCCCTGTGAGAGCTGTGGGATGAGCAGGGATCTGACCATTGCCAGGGAAAGGTGAGAAGAGAATCACTGAGGAGAATAACCAGATGGCTGAGCCCAGATGCTGTACAAATTAAAATAACTTTGGAATTTCAAGTGGCATCTCAGGTGTGGGTTTCTGGAGGACAAACTTCTGGATCGTGTTCCCAGGAGGTGACCTGTGTTTGTAGCACAGACAAACTGTTATTGATTGCCTTTTATGCCACTTCTTCTCACTGCTGTTTTTAACCAGAAAATGTTCTCCATCAGTCTGTGCTGTCACACAGTCATGAAGGACATTTTTGTTAGTCTTTACCAAATAGCTGGTAATGAATTATGGCAGGTTGGGAAATGCAGAAGTTGACAATACTAAACCAGATTAGAATGGTGCTAAGAGCAGTTGTGAGTCAGTTAATTAACTTTGTTTTCCTCTTCCCATATTTAAGGTTCCCTGTGGCCTTTTCTCTGTGCAGTAAGACCTTCTTTACCCTCAGAATCAGTTGATTTGCTGAGCTGGGCTCTTTTTCTCGGTGTTAAAAAAGGCACCTAATCATATTATCTGTTAGATTGGAGACTGGAAATATTAGTATTTAATTGACACTCCTTAACATGGCTTAAAAGACCAAGTTCTGCCATAAGCTTTTGAATTGTGTGTTGATTTTCTTTTGTAGTTCTGTGTAAGGGAGGTTGTTTTGTGAATATAGCTCATTACAGCATCAATAGAGCTTATCATGGAATGGTTTGGGTTGGGAGGCTTTAAAACAATCTCGTTCCCTCTCCTGCCGTGGGTGGGGCAAATTCCACTGGAAGGTTCTATATAAAAACCTGAATTCTGTAAAAACCCCCAGACTGTAACCCATGAGATTCGTGCAACATCTCGAGATGTTCCTGATTGATACTGATGCCTTGAGAGGCTGCCTGGAACAGAGGCTGGGCAGAGTTAAAGAATAAAGCTGGGATTTATTAAAAGCCCTTCACAGGATGCACCTTGGGCAGTGCAAGAGCCCAGCCATGGCTCCACCCAAGATGGATGATGGATCACGAGTTTCACACTTTTATAACTTCTGGTCCATTTCCATATTGTGTTAACTGTGCAATTCCAGCTCCAGGTGATGCAGTCCCACCCTCCCAGGTTGCTCTCCTCCGTTCCTGCTGTTTGCCCTTTTTGGGCCTGGAGCTGCAGCTGTCCTTGGTTCTGGGCTGGAAAAGGATTGCTGTGTGTGCCTGAGCTGTGAGGAGAGCTGCTGGCACTGTGTGTGGAGCTCAGAGTCACACTCTAATGCAGTGCAGAATCTGGAAAATAGGAAAGCTCAAACTTAAGGCATCAGTACTGACCTCACCCTTGGCTCTGTTTCAGGCTCTCAGGAATGGCTGTTGATGGAAGAGTCCAGGAGTGAGTGCCGGGGCAGCGGAGCAGCGTGAGCCGTGGCCAGGGCAGTGTGAGCCGTGGCCAGGGCAGCGAGACCCTTGGCCAGGGCAGTGTGAGCCGTGGCCAGGGCAGTGAGACCCTTGGCCAGGGCAGCGAGACCCTTGGCCAGGGCAGTGTGAGCCGTGGCCAGGGCAGTGAGACCCTTGGCCAGGGCAGTGTGAGCCGTGGCCATGGCAGGGTTCCTGGACAATTTCCGCTGGCCGGAGTGTGAGTGCATCGACTGGAGCGAGCGCCGCAACGCCGTCGCCTCCATCGTGGCCGGGGTGCTGGTGAGCCACAAACAGTCACACTTGTGCCTCAGGTTCTGTCAGTTCTCCCTCATAACTTCCCCAAATCCAGCCTGCTGCTTCCAGGGGTCACTGTGGGGCTGTCAGCAGCGTTTTCACTAGTCCCGTGACGTTGCTGATCATGAACCGTTCCTGCTCTCTCTTCTTGAAAGGAAATTCCTCATGGATTTCCTGCAGAATTGGATCTGTTAGAGCTGCTCTGTTCTGCGTCATCTCCATCTCATGTGTGTTTAGAGTCTGGATTCTTGTTCATAAGGGGAACAAGGAACAGGGAATTTCATAGAATCCCAGAAGGGTTTGGTTTGAGAGGGACCTCACAACCACCCAGTGCCAGCCCTGCCATGGCAGGGACACCTCCCACTGTCCCAGGCTGCTCCCAGCCCCAGTGTCCAACCTGGCCTTGGGCACTGCCAGGGATCCAGGGGCAGCCACGGCTGCTCTGGGCATAAATTTATCCACACCCCACTCCTTAATTTGAACAGAAAGTGTGCCTGATTCCCAGACACTGCTCTGAAAACAGGAACATTGGGATTTGTGCAGGCATTGCCCATCAAACACATTTAAATCACTGGCCAGAAGAGTTGGTGCCTGTTAGAAGCCAGTTGAGCCGGTGCTGTCCAGAGCACTGCCTGGTTTCCCTGGCTGTGCCGTGGCCCCAGGCTCACCCCCTGTGTCTGTGCCCAGTTTTTCACAGGCTGGTGGATCATGATCGATGCTGCCGTGGTTTATCCCAAGCCGGAGCAGCTGAACCACGCCTTCCACACCTGCGGGGTCTTCTCCACGCTGGCCTTCTTCATGTGAGTGGTGGGGACAGCAGCCCTCGTCACACAGCCACCAGGGACTAAGCCAGGCCTCACTGACAGTGTGTCCAGCATGGATAAATCAGAGAATCAGGGAGGGTTTGGGTTGGGAGGGACCTCAAAGTCCACCCAGTGCCAGCCCTGCCATGGCAGGGACACCTGCCACTGTCCCAGGCTGCTCCCAGCCCTGTCTAGCCTGGCCTTGGGCACTGCCAGGGATGGAGAATGCAATTCTTACCTCAATATGAAACAATTGACTGCATTTCCCTCAGTTTTTACTTTTACAGCTGTTCCTTGCCCAAAACTTCCTCAAATAGGAAGGGTAACAGTAGCCTGGCTTTCATCTTGGAGGTGTAAATAAAAGTAACAACTTTTATTGAATCATTCAATATTGGCAAGAAAAAGGGATGATTTGGGATTTGTGACACACAGAATGCCAGGAAATTTTCCCAGGATTTGTCACATCTAAAAAAAAAAAAAAAGCTGGGGTTTAGAACTTAGAACTCTAAATTGATATTCTGTACTCTGAAGTGTATCTCCTTTTTTTTTGCCCCCAGGATAAATGCTGTATCAAATGCACAGGTGAGAGGAGACAGCTACAGTGATGGATGCTTAGGAAGAACAGGTAAATTAACTCTACAAATCCTGCTCGGGTGAAGGACTGAGCATTTACCTGGTGGAGTTTTTTTCCACGTGGTGCTGAAAGAAATAATCCGAAGATAAGGAGTAGGAGAGAACTTCTGTGAATTAGTTTCTTTACAGAATTAACCCTTGGAGATAGGTGCTGGCTTTGTTAAAAAGGGGACTTGGTGAGATTCAGCTTCTCGATGTCTTGGCTTCCTAAACTTTCCCTGCAAACCCTGCAAATCCTGGATAGCTGCTGGGAGAAATCAGTTCCTGCCTGGGGGTGGCTCTGGAGCAGGCATTCCCTCGGGATGTGTCTCAAACATTTCCATTTCCCCTGTGTCACTGCTGTGAGTGTCCCTGCAGCTGCTGTCCTCTCTGCTTCCATTCATCATTCCCTTTCTATTTCCCACGTGGATCCCAGCAACCTTTCCTGTGGGATTTGTAAATTTGGAGGCATTTGCTGCTATTTGAAGTGACCTGAGTGCTTTTTTGTGTGCCATTCATGTTCCAGCTCCAGAGAACCTTTGCATAGGAATATTTTTCCTTCCCAATGACTGAGCAGGTGGATTTTGTCTTTGATCCTTGGGTTTGACCCTTTCCATCCGTGCCTTTAGTGAGATCATGTACTCCATCCTCCCAGAGGGGCAGCTGGATTGCCTGTCCCTGTGGATAAAAATCCACATTTCACTCTTCCCTGCAGGGGCTCGGATCTGGCTCTTCATTGGCTTCATGTTGATGTTTGGATCACTCATTGCTTCCATGTGGATCCTCTTTGGAGCATATGTTACACAGAGTAAGTTTGGGTATTTGCTCCTCTAGGAAAGTGCTTTTGCTGCCAGCTTTTGGCAGGAAATCCCCAGGGATGGAAGCCTGTGTTCTCTGGAAAATCTGAGCCACAGCATCCAGGTTTTAGTTTGAGATTGACACTGGAATAGTCTGTTAAACCCAGCTCCCAGAAACTGGAATAGCCTGTTAAACCCAGCTCCCAAAAACTGGAATAGCCTGTGAAACCCAGCTCCCAGAAACTGGAATAGCCTGTTAAACCCAGCTCCCAGAAACTGGAATATACTGTTAAACCCAGCTCCCAGAAACTGGAATAGCCTGTTAAACCCAGCTCCCAGAAACTGGAATAGCCTGTGAAACCCAGCTCCCAGAAACTGGAATAGTCTGTTAAACCCAGCTCCCAGAAACTGGAATAGTCTGTTAAACCCAGCTCCCAGAAACTGGAATAGTCTGTTAAACCCAGCTCCCAGAAACTGGAATATCCTGTTTAACCCAGCTCCCAGAAACTGGAATAGCCTGTTAAACCCAGCTCCCAGAAACTGGAATAGTCTGTTAAACCCAGCTCCCAGAAACTGGAATAGCCTGTTAAACCCAGCTCCCAGAAACTGGAATAGCCTGTGAAACCCAGCTCCCAGAAACTGGAATAGTCTGTTAAACCCAGCTCCCAGAAACTGGAATAGTCTGTTAAACCCACCTGCCAGAACTAAAGAACTGAGTGTTTCCTCTGTTCCTCCTCTGCAGACACTAATGTGTACCCTGGATTAGCAGTGTTTTTCCAGAATGCATTAATATTTTTCAGGTAAGTTACCTGGGCAAATTCCCCTCTTTTCAAAGGGACTTTCCTGCTTCCATACATTGATACTCCTGGAAAAGCAGCTCTGTTTTCTGCTCCCTTTGCTGCAGAGCTTAGACACAAGGTTTGGTTTGCCCCTGCCCAGGCTCTTTGCTCCCTCACTCTCCTGTTGGTCCAGCTGTCCCTGCTCCCCCTGGATGTGCAGCTCTGGAATGTGGATGGGCAGGAATGCACAGAGTTTTCTGGAGGAGGGATTGCCAGTGTCTTTGGAAAGTGGCAATCATTCACCTCTGTCTTTGGTGTCTTTGGAAAGTGGCAATCATTCACCTCTGTCCTACAATCCCTTGGCTTCCCTCCCAGCAGAGCCAGCTGGGGATTCCATTCCCCTTTCCAGACTATTTCACACCAATGGCTCAGTTCTGAGGTACTTGATATTCCCTCTATTTCCTTTCACTGGCTGAGCTCACAGTTACAGAGTGATGATTCCTTTTTGTAAGAGCATGCTGGTGTGTTTTGTAACAGCACACTGGATTTATTTCAAATAATATTACTAAATCTATCATGTAACAGTTGAAAATCGATTTGGAGTCTCTAATAACTCCTTTTAGCTGTGGAATGCATTTTGCAATCTGTGGATTTTATTAATAAAAGGCACTGAAAGTGTTAAACAGTGTCAGTTCAAAGATCAGCCACTGAAAGTTTCATCTCACCTCCTTTCTTCTTGCAATTCCTGGCTGATCCTTTTCCTTCTTGCAATTCCTGGCTGATCCTTTCCTTCCAGCCCCACACCAGATGCTTTGCAGTGACCTGGATCGATGGCTCTGGGAAATGAGGGATATTCCTGCAGGAACAGCAGCTCCTAAATCCCCTCTGGGATTGAAAAGGGAAACTACTGAAGGCACATTTTGTGCCTGAAATATTTAGTCTTATTTAGAGTCCCGGAAGGTTTGGGTTGGAAGGGACCCTAAATCCCAGAGTCCCACCTGGGCAGGGACACCTTCCACTCCCCCAGGTGGCTCCAAACCCTGTCCAGCCTGGCCTGGGACACTGCCAGCATGGGGCAGCCACAACATGTGGAATTTTGGAAATCAGATTGTAATGTGAATCTGATTCTCTACTACAGGCTTAATATTCTTTCTGATTTGTTCATAAAAATGGAATTGTTGAGGTTTTATCCCAGCACATCCTGTCATGCTGAGCTGATTCCCAGGTGCCAGACTGAGACTAGCTACTCTGGACTCCTTGAATTTCATAAATCCCAGGCTTTTCCTTCAGAAGGGCTGTGGAACTGGGTGGTTTTTTGTTTGAGCTTCAGCTGGCTCCCACAGTTCCAGCCATGCACAGGAAACCAAATATAAACACCAAACGAAAATCCTGACCTGACTAAAAGTTCAGTGCTGGGCTGTTGATTTGCACAGGGTAAGATTTAAGGATGCTGTTAAAATTACCCTATGTGTGGTCTGATTTTTATTTCTTTTCTTTTTTTTCCCTTCAGCACTCTGATCTACAAGTTTGGGAGAACAGAAGAGCTGTGGGGCTGAGCTCACTGCTGGCTTAGTCCATAGTTGCCATGTGGTTCTTGTCTGTAGATAATTCAGTCCTTTGTCCTTGGTTTGCTTCCCAAGCTGGTGGGACTGAGACAATTCCAGGCTCTGTCCGAAGCCCCTCTGGTGCCAGGACACACTTGTGAATATGTACATAGGACAGTCTCTCTCATTTCAAAGGGAATGGCAGGCTGCCAGGCTTTCTCCTTCAGATCCAGGGCTTTCCATCAGCTTCCTCTCCCAAAGCTGTGCCCGGGGCTGCAGGGAGCACTTAGTGAGCAAACAGGACAGAGCCCATCCCAGAGCAGGGGCCATGCTGGGATAAGAGCTGATTTTAAACATTTTATATTACTGTTCAGGTAAATATAAAGTAGCTTTTTTTTCTTCTTCTTCTTTTGGTAAAAGGTTATGGGATTTTAAGCAACTCCCTACACTCAGCAGGTTGTGCATGGCAAAGCAAAGTATTCCTGACTTGTGATGGCTCTGGCACAAAGGACATTTGCTGGCACCACAGTCCTTGGAATTAATTTCATGCTGCTCAGTGTAAGAGATACCAGTTGGTATTTAATGTATTTCCTGATATTAGAATTAAAAAACTCCAACAAACTGAAACCAGTTGTACTTGATATAAAGAATAAATGAATCAGAGCTACTCGTGCAAGTGTCATTGTCTCCAGGGGAGGCTGTTTGCTGATAAATGAGTTTTCCTGACCTGTTCCCTCTCTGCTTAAAATGAAGTAGGATATGGATGGATTTATTGCTCACAGTCCAAACTTGTAATAATTTCAAGTTGCAATAAATTCTAGGAGTGATCAGACCAAGTTTTAGGGCTGCTATTTCCCCAGTTAAAATGTATTTATCTCTTACATTTTATGGCTGTTTCCATTAATGAATTATTGAAATCCAGTTTCATCTCAGTGGAGTGAAACAGGAAGTGAGGCTGAGGATGTTGGATGTCCCTGGAGTGTCCCTGCAGATCCATTTGCTGGGGTGAGTCCTTCCCCCGAGTTCTCTGTGGTTACAGCATTTGCCTCTCCCCTGGCTCCCAAGGCTTTTACAAGTTCCCATCTCCAAGGTGCCTCAGTGGTGCCAGGAGCTGAGTGGAAATGCTGTGCTGGGGACTGGGAACTGATTGTCACCTGCTCTGGGTGGGAATTGCTGCAGGGGCAGGAGCTGGGGCCAGTTTGGAGCTGCAGTTACCCCATCTCAGGGTGCTCACTGCTTGGAGTTCCAGAAAGCTGCAGTAAGAGTGAACTCAGGGGCTCAAAACTGAATTTTGTACAGCAGCTCACCTCTGCACGAGGCTTGCACCACACAGGAAAACCAGGCCTTGGTCCAGGCCTGTCAGGGTTCTTGCCCAGGAGCTTGGGAATGTTTGTTGGGTTCTTCAGAAAGTAAAATGGCCTGGAACTAATCCCTGCAACTACTCCAGTGCCAGGGTCTTGTGCCTGCATGGGGAACTTGAACATGCAGAGCTGGGGGTGCTCACCTGGACAGGAGAAGCTCCAGGGAGAGCTCAGAGCCCCTGCCAGGGCCTGAAGGGGCTCCAGGAGAGCTGGAGAGGGACTGGGGACAAGGGACAGAGGGACAGGAGCCAGGGAATGGCTCCCACTGCCACAGGGCACTTTTACACCTCACAAGCCAAGGGGACAGGGAGGGCTCAGTGACAACAACCCTGGAGTTACTCCAGTAAATGCTTTTTAACTGTTTGTGTAAAAATATTTAACAGCACACTCCCAGACACAAGTCCAGTGCAGGGTTTATTCAGGAATACACACAGAGATTCCCAGAGGGTTTAACCTCATTGCTGTCCTCTGGGTGACTTTGGTGGCTCCTTTTTGTGAGCTGTGCTTCTCCCTTTGTGCCCAGCCCAGCCTCAGAGTGTGGGTGGTTAAAGCAGACCTGCTGCTGGCCTGACAATTCCCACATGGGGCAGGCTTCCCTGGAGCTCCCCTGGCAGCAGCCTGTCTAATCCCAGGGGATTAGATCTGCTCTGCAAGGAAACACCTGATGAAGCTTTTGGCAGCTGCTGGCCTGGCTGGTCCTGGAGATGCTGGGACAGTGGCACCTCAGCTCTGCCAGGGCCTTCCAACCAGGCACTTTCAAACAAAAAAACACATTTTTTATTGTTTTTTTTAAAGAGTTCATATCAAACCCAGGAGAAAAAAAAAATAACCCGTTTTTTTTAGTACAGAACAGGTTCATTTGTTCTTTGTGCTTTATTGGACACTCCAGACCTCGCAGGGGGTGAAGTGGGGTTTAACTTGGGCTCTTCTGCTTTGAGGCACTAAACCCAGAACTCTCAGTCCACTTCTCTTCTGCTGGTGGTCAGCAAGAGGTTTTAGTGTCCAACAGTGACTGATACAGGTGGGGAAAACTCGGAGCAAAATTCCTTGCAGTCCTTTGTGGTGTGCAGGGCCCTGGCCTGGCTGCAGCAGCAGATAAATGCTTCCAGCAGGGTAGGAGGAGGCAGATAAGAGCAGGCATCTCTGGGAGGGGCTCCTGGCACAGGTTCAGTCTGAGGAAAGTGCTCACAAATTTCTTTTTAGTTTGTCCTGCACTTAAAATGATTCAGGAAAGAAGACTTTCCTGGGTGGGTGCAATGAGAGTGTTATTGCCAACAGAAACAAAACCAGTATAAATGGAATTCACATTGCAGCTCTCCACTCCCTGAAAAATCCCAGGTTATCCCACATCAATAAAGTGCCGTTATTCCTTCAAGCTGGGGTGGGAATTTACCCCTTTCATCCACCTGTCTTCAGGCAATTTAGTGTTCCTTTCCTTTCCCTTCCACATTCCCTCTTCCCAGGGCTTTTGGCAGAGCAAGGAGCAGGGGGAGCTGGGCAGAGGCCCCTGGAGCATCAAGGTCTGTGTCCAGGATGGTCCTGTGAGCCCAGGCTCTGTCCAGGATTCTCCTGTGATCCCAGGCTCTGTGTTCAGGATTCTCCTGTGAGCCCAGGCTCTGTGTTCAGGATTCTCCTGTGAGCCCAGGCTCTGTGTTCAGGATTCTCCTGTGCTCTCAGGCTCCGTGTTCAGGATTCTCCTGTGATCCCAGGGTCCCCATTCAGGATTCTCCTGTGATCCCAGGGTCCCCATTCAGGACTGTCCTGCCCCTGGAGCACATCCCAGGCTCTGTGTCCAGGACTGGGAGCAGCCTCTGGACGGTGCTGGGGCAGGTGGCACTCACTGGGGTGGCCCTTCAGTGGCTGCCCTGTCCCTGCAGGTGCTGGGTGAAGGATCCTCACCCTCCTGGCCACTTCCTTCTCCAAGCACAAGAGCCTGGGGCTCCTCCTCAGCAGGACTGTGCAGCCGCTCCCAGCCAGCCAAGCCAGGCTCCCTCAGGAACTGGAAAAAACAAAACACCAGGTTAGGTCCTGTTAGAAATCCCAGAGCCAACAAATTGCTCCAGCCCAGAATCCACAGCAGGAGCTGCTACTGGGTATTACATCCTGGGCTTCCTTGAAACTACTCTGAACAAGGAGAATGTTAAAAACCCCTTGTTTCTGTGGGGGAAAATAAATAAATTATCCCTCCAATATCCCTTCCAGTGAGTTAAAGAGCTGCAGTTAAAGCAGTTCCTTGTTGGGTGTTTGGATGGGGTTTTTTTAATAAATTTCAGCCAATCTTTCCCTGTCAGTTCAAGCAAATTCCTTTGAGTTAGGAACAACCCCTTCCAGCTGGGAGATCCTCAGCTGCAGGAATGCAGCAACTGCAGCAAGTGAGATCCCAGGCCCTGCTCTGATCAGTGCCAGGCCAGGGGGAGCTGCAGCTTCTCCTGTCACCAGCAATCCCCCCTGGCCTTCTGTCCCTGACTGCCTCTGCTCCCCTCCCCTCCAAAACCAACTCAGCAGCTTTCCCAGGGAATAAATCAAATAAAGGATGGTAATCAAAGCAAGCAGCTGTAGAAAAGTGGGACAAATTCAATCAGTTTCAATTCAGGCTCCACTTTCTCTGCAGGCACAACAAGGCTAATGAGCCACGGGATGGCCCTTCCAAAACCCAGCTCAACCCCTGCAGCCAGTTCCAGACACGAGCAAGGCTCAGCTTGGCTTCAAGCCTGGCTTTGCTCTCCTGGCACTCAGCTCCTGCTGGCAACGAGGGGAGCCCGGGAGGGCCCTGCAAACCCACAGGAGTCCCCACAGAAGTGCCTGCAGTGCCAGCACTCCCCACTGCTGGCTGCCAGGAGAGGCCCAGGCTGATCCCTGTGAGAAATTCACATTTTCAACACTCTGCAGTTTCCTCTTTTCCTTTTCCTCTCAGTGCCCTGTCCAGTCCCAGGCTGATCCCTGTGAGAAATCCACATTTTCAACACTCTGCAGTTCCCTCTTTTCCTCTTCCACTCAGTGCCCTGTCCAGTCCCAGGCTGATCCCTGTGAGAAATCCACATTTTAAACACTCTGCAGTTCCCTCTTTTCCTTTTCCTCTCAGTGCTCTGCCCTATCCCACGCTGATCCCTTTAATTAATCCACATTTTCAACACTCTGCAATTCCCTCTTTTCCTCTCAGTGCCCTGCCCCATGCCAGGCTGATCCCTTTTATTAATTCACATTTTAAACACTCTGCAGTTCCCTTTTCCTTTCCTGCCCCATGCCAGGCTGATCCTTCACATTTTAAACCCACTGCAGTTCCCTCTTTTCCCCTCAGTGTCTCACCCCATGCCAGGCTGATCCCTTTTATTAATTCACATTTTAAACCCTCTGCAGTTCCCTCTTTTCCCCTCAGTGTCTCACCCCATGCCAGGCTGATCCCTTTTATTAATTCACATTTTAAACCCTCTGCAGTTCCCTTTTCCCCTCCTGCCCCATGCCAGGCCCTGCTGTGCAGGGGCTCCACCACTGCTGCCCCTGACCCTGGAAATTCCACGCTGAGCCTGCAGAACACAGGGTGAGCCTCAGGCCTTGCAGTCCTCTCCACAACACCCTGCACAATTATTTTTTATTATTATTTTAATACCCAGCACAATTTTTTAATATTAAGACCCTGTACAGTTCTTTTAAAAATTATTTTAAAATCAAGAACAATTACTTTTAAACTATTTTAATACCCTATACAAGGACTTACTATTTTATTACCCTCTACAAGGATTTTTTAAATTATTATTACTTTAATAGCCTGTACAAGGATTATTTTATTAATATCCTGTACAAGGATTTTTTTTACTATATTAATACTCTGTACAAAGATTTTTTTTACTATTTTCATACCCTGTACAAAGATTTTTAAATTATTATTATTTTAATACCCTGTACAAGGATTTTTTACTATTTTACTGTGTACAAGGATATTTTACTATTTTAAACATACTTACAAGAATGTTTTTACTCTTTTAATACCCTGCACAATTATTTTAAAATTATTTTAATACCTTGTACAAGGATTTTTTAGTTATTTAAATATCCTACACAATTTTTTACTATTTTAATACTCTGCACAAGGATTTTTTACTATATTAATACCCTGTACACAGATTTTTTTACTGTTTTAATACCCTGTACAAGGGTATTTTACTATTTTAATATACTAACAAGGATTTTTTATATACTCTTAATACTCTGCACAATTGTTTATTAACTATTTTGATACCTTCTACAAGGAGTTTTTAATTATTTTAATTCCCTACACAATTTTTTTACTGTTTTAATACCCTGCACAAGGATTTTTTTTTTTTACTATTTTAATACCCTGTACAAGGATATTTTACTATTTTAATATAATTACAGGGATTTTCTACTCTTAATACCCTGCACAATTATTTCTTAATTATTTTAATATCTTCTACAAGGAGTTTTTAATTCTTTTAATACCCTACACATTTTTTACTGTTTTAATACCCTGCACAAGGATTTTTTTTACTATTTTAATCATTGCACAAGGATTTTTACTATTATTTTAATACCTTG
>VWZV01007592.1:3784-27910 GCA_013397155.1 Irena cyanogastra
TCTCACCGCTTTTGCGATGTTGTTTGTACCCTGCCTTTATTTTGCTTCCTAAGGTACCTTCGTGTCTCTTTCAGAGACTTTCTGTCACTTTTCTCTCCCCTCCCTCACCGTCTTCCCGCAGCTGGTCGTTATGTGCTTGGTCACATGATGCGTTTCGCCTTCTTAACGTGTATAAGTGTATGAAGGGACAGTGCCTAGAGAATGGATTCGGCTCTGCTCGGTGGTGCCCAGCAATAGGACGACAGGCAGTGGGCAGACATTGATGTACTAGAAGTTCTATCTGAGCTTTAGGAAGAACTTTGTTACTGTGCAGGTGACCGTGCGCTGGAACAGATTGACCAGAGAGGGTGTGGAGTATCCCTCACTGGAGACACTCAAGAACTACCTGGAGACAATCTTGTGCTATGTGCTCTGGGGTGACCCTGCTTAAAAAGGGAGGTTGGGCCAGATGACCCCCTGTGGTCAGGACTCTTCCAACCTGAGCCATTCTGTGATTTTTTTCATAAAGCCTTAGCTAGCATAGAGCCTACACTTGGATATGTGTGTATTTCTTACCTAATTATGTAGTCTTAAAACCAGGTAAGAAGGAATAACATGTTGAAACTGGAAGACATTAGTATTAATGCCAAAAAACCCTTCAGTTTTCAGGTATGGTGTGGAAATAGAAATGTAATTTAACCATACTGAAATAGGGAAAACTGCAAGCTACAAGAAAATAATATCTGAAAGTGACACTTCAGTGTGTGTACTGTTTAAGGTAGTTAAGAGCACAGCATTAAGGACTGCAAGTCAGTTTCAAAATGTTGTATGAAATTGATCCAGAAATTTAAAGTTAACAACAGAATCATTTAGTCAATTTTGTGTAATTGAGATTTTCTGGCTTTCTCTTCTGAGTTTTATTTCATATAATGCTTTCATGGTGATGAATTACAGTATTGCAGGGGACAGGGGTGGAATAGGTTTTTATCCCACCCCAAGACCCCTTTCAAATTTCCAAAGCATCGGGTTCTTTTTCTCCCCTCTTATTTGTTCTTCTCCCTCCTCACTATCCCCCCAGACTCTCTTTGTTTGTCTCCTTTTTTGTCTGAGAAAAAACTAAGACTGCTTAGTTTCTTCCTTCTGGGCAATCTTTGCTGGAGGCTTTTCAGAAGCCTTAATAAATTATGGGAACTGATTCTGTTTTATATTATGGAGACATTCCAAGACTCTTAAGATAATGATCTTCCTTTGCAAAATCTATGCTCATTAGTTCTTGTAAGATCATGGTAACCTAGATTTGGTAGTGCTCCGCTTTAAATGCAACAAATTTGCTAGGAAGACTTAGTAGAAGTATTGGCTACATGTGAGTTCTCTAGTGTAATTCCATCATTCAGTGAGATGTTCTGATTTTCTTTCCTCATCCACTTTGCTATGAGGTATTTGAATTTCACAAGTACTAGTAGAATATTTCACTCCTTTTAAATAGGGTTTTCAACATAATTTTCTCTGATGCTGTGTTTTTGTTCTGAAAAAGAAAAAAAGATTGAGTTAGTAATTTGTACTTCATTAAGAAGGTAGAGAAGTGTAATTCTTTTTTAGATCATTATCTATTTTTAATGTTTCTATTTAATCTCTATGTGTTTGGTGGGCATAGTGACCCACTAAGGTATTTTTAAAGATTTCCTGCATCTGGTACATCTAGCCTGTTGGTTGTTTTCCCTGGAAAAAAAAATTAGCCCTTCTTATTCTGCCGTGTTAATTGCTGATGTCATTCAGCTATCTCTTAAGCAAGAAACATACAAATTCATAAATTTAATTCAGAAAGAAAGCTGTTTCTTTCTGACCCATCAGTTTCTCAAAGTTTTTAATTTAACTTTGGTTGATTTTTCTTTTGGCTGTCCAGATGCCCGCTTTCCTTGGTTGTCTGTATATCTTTCAGGTTCTTTTGTTTGTTTTTCTAGTAACTTTGAGGATGCTTAATTTGTTAATCAAAAATATTCTGAATTCAAATGAAGGAGAAATAGATTAGCATGTTTGTTGACAAAGCAGAAGTAACTGCTTAAAAACTTTGCAAATATATGGAGGTAAAATGTGGCTTTGTAGATGTGAGATTCTCTTACTGTTTCTGTAATAAAGTTGTTGGAAAATAAAGAAGCCATTGCAGATAATCAAAGCAGTTACGAAAATTTAGGACTTTGTGATTCAGTTTTAAAAGTGAATTCTTACTGTCTTCTAATTTTACTTAGTTATATAGTTAGCTGATTTTACTTAATGGCTGGGTGCTTTCTAAAGCTATAGCGGAGTTAACTAAAAGCTTTAGATTAAGGGAGTTTATTTTGTTACATAGTTGATCTGAAATGGCAGGTATGATATAGTAATCAGTTATTGTAGATCTACATGATAACTGTTCTATTTGCTTGTTAATAGGCTGAATATTCATCAGCAACCACTAACACAAGTGGTTCTGTAGATCCCAAGGAAGAAATCTTGGATGAATGTGAGAGTATTTGGAAGCAGATGGAAAAGGTATGCAAATATAAATGAAGACTAGGTTTATTATAAAGCTTTTTAGAAATACTTTATTCACCACATGCTTGCCCCACCGCCTCCAAAGAAAACACTTCAATAAAACCAAACCTACCAACTAAAAAAACCCAAACAAACAAAAAATCACAAACAAACAAACAAAAGAAAAGGAAATAAGATCTTCAGAAAGGTCAGATTTAGAAGTGCTGGGAGGGGTGAAAAATGCCTTGTAGTGTCAGTGTGCTGATGTTATGATTTAGTTAGTGTGGGAGTATATGTTAAAATTATAGAAAATTAAACTATTTACTTGTGTTGCGGTAGTACCAGCACACAGAGACCCTCCTGTCTTTAGCCTTACGGAAGGTCCTTTGGATCTTAGAGGAGAAAGAGAATGGGCGGAGAGAGACGCAGAGGAGGACAATGATGTTTCTCTGTGCTTATTCCCTTCCAAACTCAGTTACATTGTCATGGTTAAAATTTCTCTCTCGATACATGGTACAATATGTTAACAGATAACAGTTTAGGGTGGGTTATTTTTATTTACAGGATTCCCAGAAAAGATAAACATCTGTCAGTTCTTAGGGAATACTGTTCTTGCTTTAAGATTCCGCTGAATCTGATGAAAAATCATGTTCTAAACTATATTTTCAGAGTCTTAATCACTTCACTCAATTTTTTATTGTACATGCTGTTTGCTTGAGTTCTGAGCTGTAGGTTCAAAACAAAAAAATACCAGAAACAGAAGTAGAAGTATTTCCAAACTTAAAGTAGGACAAAGTACAGACAACTCACAGTGCAATAATTTTACACAATTGCTTGTGTAAATTGATTTAAAAAGACTAATGGGATTTATTTATTGTTGAGTATTCAGATAAGTTCACATGTAACAAGTGGCAGGGAATTCTGAGTCTCAAGTTTCTGAAATCTTGCTTGGAGGACCTGAACTTTCTTTGAAATTTTCAAATTAGAAGGGAAATCTGCATGTTTACTATTTTGCATTTAATTGAAAATTTTTGATGTCTTGTGTCTCATTCTCAGCATGCCAGAAATTATACAAGAAGTGATGTGTTATTTTTGGAAGTTGATGAAAATAGTAGGATTTTTATTATTTGGATTTTGCATCCTGGATGTTTCAGCAAAAGGTTTAAACTAATAGTCATTCAATTAGCTCCTAGGTTATCTGGTTACATGTAATGTTCTTATGATTGTGTGTCATCATGAACAGTTTTTGCGGGAGAAATCCTGTACAGTGTTCTGGTATCCAAAAGTTAGCAGCAAGGTTTCCAAAGCACTGCTTAGTAGTTCTGTTGCTTAGTACTACTATCCTGCCTTCTTATGGGGGGGTTAAATAGGGGACAGTTAGAAAAAAAGAGAGTTTAGCAGGTGTCACCTGTTTATGCCTTGGATATTTGTGGCGGCCTGAATTTCAGACTGCACATACACCCCATTGCAGTCATGAGAGCTGATGTAGTATTCTCCCAAAAATCAGACCACTTCTGAACTGTACAGTATACTGCCCTAAATGACTTAAAACTAAAAATATGTATTATAATATGATTGCTCTGTTTGGAGATCCAGAAGTGTAGCAGAAAGTTTGTTAACTTCTCAGCAGCTTCCCTGTTCAGCCTGGTCCATGACTCTCTTCCCAGTTTCTCACGTTCTTCATCTGTTCAGTGCATTTCCCCATATGAACTTTTTCCGCATAACTTGCCTTCTTACTCAAAGGATACATCTTTCTTTAGCTGCTGCTTTTCTCCTTCAGGGTTAATTAAGTTCTATTTTACTGTGCTGTTATTTCAAAACATTTCTTAATTTGCTCTTCTGGGTTAGGGTATAAGGGATGTGGAAGGATCCAAGTTAAAATTCTTTTATTCCTATATTAATAAAGTTGTGTTTAAATTTCTAAGAATTGTGTTTTGTTCTTACAAAAGAGAACAGTAAACAAACTTTCTTTGTGTTTTATTTCTTTTCTACCAAGTGTCAGAGCAAGCTTCTAGGAACAGAGATACTGCTGCCACCAGATGCCAAGGTAAGATAGTGGGTTTTTAAAAATATTTCATTTTCTGCTAAGACCATAGAATCACAGAATGGCCTGGATTGGAAAGGACCTTAAAGATTATCTGATTCTAACTCAGGCATAGGCAGGGACACCTTCGTCTCAATCAGGTTGCTCAAAGCCCCATCCAGCCTGGCCTGGAACCTTTCTAAGGATGGAGCATCTGCAGCTTCTTTGGGCAACCTGTTCCAGTGTCCCTGTGCTTACACAATAAAGAATTTCTTCCTTGTATCTAATCTAAACCTGCCCTCTTTCATCTTTCTTCGTTTTTCCTTGTCGTATCACTACATGCACTTGTAAACAGTCCCTCTTCTTTCTTTTAGGCCCCATTCAGGTACTGGAAGGTCCTATAGTGTTTCCCTGGGGCCTTCTCCAGGCTGAGCAACCTGAACTCCACTCACCTGTCTTTACAGGAGAGCTGTTCCACCCCTCTAGTCATCTTTATGGCTCTCCTCCAGACTTACTTGAGCAAGTTCACATCCTTCTTATGTTGGGGGACCCCAGAGCTGTAGGCAGCACTCAAGGTGGGGTGTCACCAGGGCAGAGTGAAGGGGCAGAATCTCCTACCTTGAACCTGCTGTCCACACTGCATATGATGCAGAGGTTAGTTGGTTTTCTGGACTACAAGTGCATGTGTCCAACTTTTCATCCGCCAGGATCTCCAGGTCTTTCTTGGCAGGGCTGCTTTCAGTCAGCCTGTATTGGTACTGGGGGTTGCCCTGACCTCGATATAGGACCTTGTGCTTGGTCTTGTTGAACTTTTTAAGTTTCATACTATTGCAGATCTCAAGCCTGTCCAGGTCTCTCTGGATGCTATACCTTCCCTGCAGTGTGTCAGCTGCTGCACACAGCCTGGTGCTGTCAGTGACTTGCTGAGCTTGCCTCTGATCTCACTGTTCATGTCCCTGACAAATGTTACGCAGTGCCTGTCTCAGAAACAAGGCCTAAAGAATGCGCCCTCATCATGGATCCCCACCTGGGTGCTGAACTGTTGACTGCACCTGTGAGTGTGACCATCCAGCCAATTCCTTACCCACTGAGTGGTCTGTCAGGCCTGTATCTCTCCAGTTTAGTGACAAGGATGTTGTTCTGAACAGTGTCAAATGCACCTCCCAAACAGATGACATCAGTAGCTCTTCCCTTATGCTCCAATGCTGTAATCCTGTTATAGGAGACCACTAGATTTGTCAGGCATGATTTGCCCTTAAAGTCATGTTGCTTAACACCAGTTGCCTCTTAATTTTGCACATGCCTTAGGATAATTTAAAGCAGGATCTCTTCCATGGTCTTGCTGGGCATAGAGGTGAGACTGACCAATCTGTAGTTTCCAGATCTTTCTTTTTCTCTTCTTAATAATATGGGTTGTGTGTCTCCTTTTCCAGTCAGTGGAATCTCCACAGACTGCCATGACTTTTCAAATACGATGGATAGCAGCTTTACCACTTCACCTGCCAGTTCCCTCAGGTGCACCTGTGGTGGGTTTGATCCTATCTGGCCAGCTTAGCTGTTCATCACTCCCCTCCTCATCTGGACAGGAGAGAGGAAATACAACTGAAGCCTCAGGGATCAAGATAAGGACAGATTTTCTCTTACTTTGAAAAATGAAACCGATAAATGACTAACATAGGCAGCAAAATGGGAGGAGAAGGGGGTGTAACTTCAATACCTATTTAGACTTCTTCCTAATCAGTGCGTATGTAANACGATGGATAGCAGCTTTACCACTTCACCTGCCAGTTCCCTCAGGTGCACCTGTGGTGGGTTTGATCCTATCTGGCCAGCTTAGCTGTTCATCACTCCCCTCCTCATCTGGACAGGAGAGAGGAAATACAACTGAAGCCTCAGGGATCAAGATAAGGACAGATTTTCTCTTACTTTGAAAAATGAAACCGATAAATGACTAACATAGGCAGCAAAATGGGAGGAGAAGGGGGTGTAACTTCAATACCTATTTAGACTTCTTCCTAATCAGTGCGTATGTAACTTCTTCTTGTTAAATGCCATTGTTATGCTGTCCCTCACAGGATCCTTATGGACATCCGTCCAGCTGTGGGATGAGCAGGTTCACCTGCAGTGTGCTGGGTAAAGACCTGGCTGAAGTGCAGAGCTCAGTGGGGTGCAGCGACTGGGGCTGTGTCTAGCTGGTGACCAGCCACCAGTGGTGTTCCTCAGGGTGCAGCTCTGGGGCCAGTTCTGTTCCATGTGTTCATCAGTGATCTGGATGAAGGGTTGGAATGCACCATGAGCAAGCCGGCTGATGACTCCAAACTGGACGATGCTGTTGGCACTCTGGAGGGACCAGAGGCCTTGCAGAGGGATCTAGCTAGCTTAGAACACTGGGCAATCCTCAATGGCATGACATTCAATAACATCAAAAAAAGCGGGAAAGGCGTGGCTGTTGGGCAGCCCTGCAGGAAGGGATCTGGGGGTGCCGGTTGGCAGCGGCTCAGGGTGATCCCGCAGCACGCCCTGGCAGCCCGGAGGGCAAAGGGCATCCTGGGAGCCTTGGGCATGGCACTGCCAGCCACGAGAGAGGGCATGTCCCCTGTGTGCAGTGCTGTGCAGCCTCTCCTGGAGTGCTCGGTGCGGTTCTGCGCACCACAGTTTAAGAAGGTTGTGAAGGTCCTTGAGTGCATCCAGAGGAGGGCAGCAGGCTGCTGAGAGGGCTGGAAGGCATGTCCTGTGGGGAACTGCTGAGGACTTGGGGCTTCTCTGCTTTGTAGAGAAGGAGCTGAGGAGTGAGTGCCCTGATTCTACATCTTCCTCAGAGAAGTGGAGAGGGAGTTGCTGATATCTTCTCCCTGATACTCAGTGATATTATGTGTGGGAATGGTTCAAAGATATGTGAAGGGAAGTTCAGACATGAAATTACAAAGCATTTCTTTACCTGTATGAACCTTCTCTGAAGGGCCTTCACAACTCTGACATCTCTGACTCCTTCTCATTTCCCCCTTTTGAAAAAATGATAGAAACATTTTTTGATCCCTGTGAGTGACTGTAAAATATTTTGAAGGAACTAGTGTTCTACTGTAATAGATGCTTTTTTTGTTTTCTCCTGTATCAACTTAACTACTCAATTTCTATCACGTTCTACCTCATTTTATGCCAATGCAACTTAACACACTTCAAGAGATGCTTCTTTTTCTTGTTGCACAGCTTTCCTTGTTAATGCTGCAATGGAAAGCTTTAACAGTAGATTGTCGTCAGTGGCAAGCAAGAAGTCCTGAAAGTAAGTAACTGTTTCCTTGTAAAGAATGCTTGTATAAACTTCTGCAAAGTTTCTTTCATCTAGGCTGTAAGTATATTGAATGTCTGCTGATTGTATTTTCATTCCATAACTACTTAAAAATTAAAATAATGCTACTTTAAAAAGTAGCACGTATGTTTCGTTTCTTCATTATTTTTGCACTTCAGTTCTAAGTCAACTTGAAATTAAAAGTGAGTTCCACTATAACTTAATCCTATCATTCTGAACAAGTAAGTGTGTGATTCATACCACCATTCATCAGTCATTTAAAAGGAAAAATAACTATTAGCAAATCTCCTAACCAAATAAGAAAAGCTCATTATCCTGTTGACCTCCTTCATATTCTTTTCTGTGTGGTTGTTTTTTCTCTATCTTTTATTTGTATTTCCTTTTTAGAACAGAAATACTTTGGCAAATGATATTGTCTTCATTTTGTCTTTTAAGAAGCTGATACATTAACCACACATCTTCTGATTATTTTTCTGATTAAAGATGTGTTGTATTATGATGTGATAGTTGAAACTTTGAAATAGACCTTTAGTGCTAAGCACTTCACACTGTAGTAAAATACCTATTTTGAATTAACAGAGATTGGAGATTTCAAGTCAAGATAAAGTGGTAAGAGACACTAGAATTTTTAAACAACACAGGAATCCAGAACACTTACTGATCCTGAGAAGCACAAACCACTGAGATTAGTGGTAGTTCTTATATTTGTTAGGAATTATCAGTCAAAAGGTATAAATTCCTCATTTCTTCAAAGTTCTCTTTGTACATAAGCAGCACTGCTGACAGATTTCACCCTCTTGCAGGCTGATGTGGCCAGACAATGGAAATAAAAGCATTCCATCTTTTACTTAGGATCTAAATGTGAATAAAGTAATCTTTATTTTCAGATGTCCCATATGGACGTTCCTAAAACAGTTCACACCACACTATCATTAATATTGTGGTAGTCCTTATAGTTATGTCTCCTGTCAAGGACCTGTTAGCACCTGTCAATCCAGTAAAACTTTAGATAATCTTTAAATTAAGATATTGACTCATTTGAATATTTTTTATGTCGGTAGAGGCTTGGTTTTGTAGTATTTGCAAAATTATTGGAATGTGTTATAGACAGCACGTGGTGATTTCCAATGTTTTGTCATTTAGCCAAATGGAAATGCCTTTTCAGATCGACATTAGAGGCAGTTCTCCAACTTTTTTCAAAGTCTATGCATTTGCTGCATCTCATCACTAAATAAAAGAAGCTGGGATTTTTTTTTCTTAAAAAGAGATACTGTTGCTCTGTTAGAATAAATTCATAGTTCAGTGTTGTAAGCCTCCCTCCAAGAACTGTCAGCCTCCAGTGCTTCTAAGGTATGTAGACCAAAGGCATGTCATTGAATGAATTTGGAACATACTGGTTCCTGGCTGCTGTTCATGAAAAAGTTGCTGGCTCGAAGCAAATTAATTGAAAGAACTTAGGTTTTATCTGGGTAAAATACCTGAGGCTGTTATATTTCCGTACTAAAATATGTATATTAAACTTCAAGCTATTGGCTTAGAAAAACCCTTGGCTTATTTTTTTGGCTTGCTGACTTGCTTTGTTCAACCATTCCTACTTCTTCTCTGATGATGATATTTCTTACTAAAAATCTTAATTTTTAAATAGAGAACCATCTGTAATTAATAATTTACAGCCAAATCTCTGCCTTTTTTGACTCTCTTTTCAGTGGAAGAAAAAAGTTGCTGCTAAGAATTTGAATAGAGTAATGGTGCTTGTATGAAAATGAGGAGTCCACTTTGCTTACTTCTCTGTCTTGGCTTCTTTCTACCTATTTATTTTGAAGGAGGAATTACTTAATTGAAAACCTTGCCTGATTTTATCTGAATAGAAATAGCAGAAATACTGATTTAATACAATTTACTAATAGAGTATGAATGTCAGGTTGTATTGTTACTTCAGTTTTTGCTTTTAGTAGTGGCCAGTTCATTTCCTGTAATTGAGGACCTGTCAGCATTTCAATCTTAAACCTTAATTTCAGAGGTTATAGCTTGGCAGTTCTACATTTTTTTGATTACAATATTGGCAAACAGACTTGAATTCATGATGCAAAATTTTATTTTTGCAAAGCTTTTACTTTAGTCTCTTTTTCTTTCTCAGTTTCTGGTATTATTTATGTAGCTCTAGATCTGCTAAATCAGCTGAATTAAGACTTCTAAAAAAGCATTTGGCTTATAATAATAAGATTTAACTTTTACCTTTACAAAATCAGGAAGTGAAAGCAACCATATTTTAAACCATTTCAAACAGTTGTGGTCTCTGCATAATTTCTGTTTTTCTTTGCAAAATAGCAGTATTCTGCCAAATACCTTTTAGTTTTATTTTAATATGAGTTTCTGTATAAACATGTGCATAGTAGTTGCTTTTACATTCCTAGCATCTGGTAGTATTTTTCTTAGTAATTGAAATTTGTATCACTAGGCAATTCTCTCTGACATTTGATTTTTGCAAGTGTAGTGATTCAACAACTGAAAAATATTTAACTGATCATGGATTGAGCAACTAGTGAATTTACAGCAGCAGCTGGCATAAGTGTGTTGTCCCAGTGTTTTAGGTCTGCATTGTTCCTTCACTAAATTATGGCTAGTGATTTCTTTCCCAGGAACACAGGGCCTTCTATTCTGATAGTCTCACAATATGAGCAGTGA
Source organism: Irena cyanogastra (assembly GCA_013397155.1). Lineage (NCBI taxonomy): Eukaryota > Metazoa > Chordata > Aves > Passeriformes > Irenidae > Irena > Irena cyanogastra. Next base: position 14,287 of record VWZV01007592.1, read on the forward strand.
ATGACAAGCATGAACTCATGTTTAGGTATCTAGAAATACAGAAGCGTTATGAGGCTGTTGTAAAAATTGATAATAATTGGTAAGGGAAGGCTTGTAAAGATCATGTCAGCCGGAAGTGGCAGGGGAAGAATTGTATGGGTTTTTTCCAAATATGCCAGTGAACCTGAATAAAAGTGCACCAATGAATTCTATCATGTGTAGGTAGGATATTAATGTAAATAAAGAAATCTTACTCTAATAAAGCACAGACCACTATCCCCTGCAGCTCTTAAACTTAATTGGGGGCGAAGTACTCAAATTTTGTGTCAAGATTTAGAAACAATAATTTTCCAATTAAAGGAATTTTATTGAAGCATTTAATTTAATGTATTTTTTGATGCATCAGTAGTTTTTCTGATTTTTGTATCAGAACAAACAGTGCTTTTAAAACTACTAATCTAAAGCTTCTTAAAATGTTTTGAGGTAAGTATTATAACATTACCAAAAAAACTACTTTTCTAAATTTATTAAATAAACTGTGTGTATTTAGGAGGTGTTTAATGCTGTCATGAGAGGGTTAAGGGTTTCCTTTTTGTTAAAGGGATTTTTAAATTAAATAATTATTTGTAAGATTAGAGCTGTCAAGCCCAAACTGGCACAAAATATCTGTCTTATAAATATTTTAATCTGTTAGACTTAATTCTTTAATTTCTCCTGTTATTGTATTGAAATAGTTAAAAAAATCATATGTTTATGCAGAAGCTGCAAGTTGACATGGATCTGAGAATTGGCAGGAGACTGTTGAATGCTGTAAAAAACAAGAATTCAAATTTTATTCTGAAAATTCATGAGTCATAAATCACTGCATTTTGTAGAAGCATTCTGGGGAAATATTTCTGTCTTCTTGAATTGTACTTTGCTTTCACTTAGGTATTGCTGTTTCTCAGTGTTGGAGTTAGAATGTTGGCCTTGCTGGGCCATTAATCTCCATACTGTTCTTGTGAACAGTAAGGATGGTGGCATGCTTCTGAAGCTATTAAAACTAGGTTCTACAGTCCTGATCAAGCCTTTGGCAGGCTGTTTAACAAGGAATTGGAGGACTGGAAGAATTTGATTGCCCACATTGGTAATGTTGACTGAATGCCTTCTGCTGAAGAAATCAGTCTCGGTTATTTTGTAGTGTATAGAAATGTGGTTTTCATTCATTATGCACCTACACCAATGTACTTGGAGCTAGTTCAGGTATAAAAAATAACACACAAGCATTAACACTGCACTTTTTTCAGTCTAATTTAACCTGTTGAATAGTGATAGTAGGTTAGCCCAGCAGGACACCACAGCATGCAGGTAAACTGCTACTGAGAGCCAAACTGTTTTTCAGAAGGTACACTAATTTCTCTCTAGCCAAGTTGCTTTTCAGTATCAATAAATCTTTCTCATCCAATGCAAAAAATAAACAATTAATTTTATTTTTCAGCAATTTCTACCAATCCAGATGTACTGCTAGAATTAGGAAAAGAAGAGGTAAGTCTAATAAAATTTTGTTGGGAAAAAAACAATATATGCAATTGCTGCATTTTCCTATGACTGTTCCTAAGGTGGATTACTGCTAAAATGCTGTGTATTTTCCTTCAGCCATTTATGTTGTTCTAATGCTTTTTTTCCCTTCTAGTATAAGTAGTAAAATTTCCTAGTTGTAATGAGTGAGATTTTAAACTGACATATTGCACAAGTCACTGAGTAATGCACAATAAACAGTATTTTGCCTCTGGACACACCATCTAATCACAGTAGCTCAACAAACTTATCTGCATGCAATGAAAATGATGTGATAATTGACATCCCTGCTACATTAATGCTCTAAGGCCTCACTTAGGATTGGAGTCCCATTGTGCTGAGTGCCACCAGGAGACAGCAATCTCGTGCCAAGGAGACTGATGACCATGCCTTGCAAAGATTTAGCCATCATCTTTACCATCCTGCAGCAGGTCCATTTCTAGGGCAGAAGCCTACACACTGTACTTTTCAAGATTACTTTAATTTAACATTGCACAAGTGCTTGGGCAAGAAGATCCACTCAGAATTGTGTTTTCAAGATGATCTGTCGCTGAATTTTAATTACTAAGTAAAACTTGTCGCAGAATGGCTGGAGTTAGAAGGGACTTCTGGAGGCAGAATCATAGGATAGTTTAGGTTGGAAAAGACCTCTAAGATGATAGAGTCCAGCCACCCAAATCCACCACTAAACCCTGCCCCTAAGTGCCTCACAGGATTGTATCAGGGTGGCTTTTGCATATCTTTGAAGAAGGACTCTCCACAGCCTCTCTGGGCAGCCCATTCCAGTGCTCAGTCACCCTCCAGTAAAGCAGTTTTTCCTAATTTTCAGATGGAAATTCCCGTATTTGAGTTTCTGCCTGTTGCCCCTTTTCCTATTACTTTGTACCACTGAAAAGAGTCTGACCCTATCCTCTGACACCTGCCTTTAAGATATTTGTGTGTTTTTTTAAACAAAAAGCTGTAATATATTGCATTTCATACTTAATAGAAAATTATGTAATATGTGTTACACAGAAAAGTCAGTTATCTTAGACATCGAGTTCTGTAGCAATAATTTGCAAATAGTTTGTTGAGCTCTTCCATTGGAAGAAAGAGCAAATCAAGACTGTCATGCGGGTAACATTACATTATATTGATGGGACATAGGAATGATATGTGACTTGAGACTATTCCTGTGTCTAATGCTTTCTAGTATCACTCCCAACAGCAAACTCAACTCCTGTTAAGAGTCACTATCAAAAAGTTGTTAGGTTACACATTTTGATTTGCCTATATACCTATGGCATGTTGGTCTGGTATTTGAGGATTACAGGTTTTTTTTCAGATGTTGTATATATGGAGCATATTTGCTTCTTGTGGCATATTTTCAGATTTTGTATTTCTTTGTGCTAAATTCTTAAGTGCTCCTATTTTGTATGGAAGCAGAAAAAATACATGCAAATCATAGGCTTATATAGGAAACATTATTTTGTAGAAGACTATAGTGCTCTAACAGAGGACCTCATCAATTTATTCAAGTATCTGAAGAGAATGGAGCCAAGCTCTTCTCGGTGATGCCAAGCAATAGAACAAGAGGCAATGGGATGCACGAGAACACAAGGAGGAGCTTGTTTAATGTGCACTGGAACAGATTCCCCAGAGAGATTGTGGCCTCTCCCTCGCTGGAGTTTCTCAAGAACTGTCTGGATGCAACCTATGCCTTGTGCTCTTGGATGACCCCTGCCGGAGTAGGGAGGTTCGACCACATGACCCACTGTGGCCTGTCACAATGGTTAAGGCAACTTCCCCATCCAACAGTCCAGGAGCCGCAGTGTCAGTCACTAAGCTCATTCGCAACTAAACATCCCACACTCACACAGATCAGGTGTCCTTACCAGCTCAACCCTAGGTTTCCTTCTTCCCTTAAAATAACCCTAGGTTTCTTTCTTTCTGGACCTTAAAGTAATTTAATCATGGCATAATAACAGCTTGAGCTGAGTGCCTCTGAGGAGGGACCCAGAAAAAAGGGATTTTATACCCTCAAAGCAAAAAGGCTTTTATACCCTCACAGTGTAAACACAGGAAAGCCCAGGTGTCATCAGCTCCTGCCATGTCTCAAGGTCCCCTCACCTGGCAGAGCCACAGGTCCCCAGGCCCCCTGTTCCACAAGGAGTTGGCAGTTCATGGCCTCTTGCCTGGGACTCTTGCCAGAGCTCAACCTGCAGCTCCACTGCAGCTGCACCCTGAGCTACCTGTACTGAATGTATTCCTCAACACAACCTTACCCATTCTGTGATTCTATAATGAATGACCCAGCCCATTGAGAGTCCATGGTTCCCTAGATTCAGCAATGCCTATAGCTTCTGACTGCAGTAGTTTTATTTGTCTATATTTCCTGCCCTGGGTATGTCATAGCACTGAGGATCATTTAATTCATGGATGTGGTTAGTCTTTCTTTTATGTATTTTCATTTTCTGTACGTTTTATGTAGTGCAAGTAGCATGGATTCATTCTTGCCAGCAGCTTCAGTAGTTAAGGCAATAGAGCCCTGGTTCTGTAGACATTTTCTCCTCAGTCATTCGTCAGCTGAGCAGTTCATGTGTGTGCTCCACAATCTGCTTCAGGTAAAATTAAGTATTTTGTTAAGCTCTGTGAACTTCAAGAAGACACTAATGAGCAACTGGTCACGGTGACATTTTGAATAGCTCCTGCATTTTAAACTGGATTTTAATGTTTATTAAGAAATTGCAGATGTTTTGTCTCTCTTTATCAGATTTACAGATGTAGCCTTACATAGAACAAATACTACAGCCTGGGCTACCTGCAAACAGTGGTTTAATTTCTATTCTTTTATAGTTGCAGAAAGTAAAAAATGGTCTTGAAATGGTGCTGTCAACAGTTCAGTCAAAGAATAAACAACTGGAAAAAGATCTGGAAAGGTAATACAATAATTTAGACTTTATAATGCTGTAAGCTTTTTTCTTTTTTTGACTGCTCAGGGAAACTATTTATCTCTTGTGCCATTTCCTGCCTTTCATGTTTCAAAGAGAACAGCAGTGGCATGCAGAACAGAAACAGACACTACAGGCTCTTAATAAAATCGAAGAGGAGGCAAATACCCAAGTTGAGCATACTTCCACAAGAAGGTATTTCTACATTTTTGAGTTATAAATAGAAGAATTGAAATATCAAGAGGAGTAAATGAGCAAGCAAACCCTTAAAATATATTCCTTGTTTTGTTTAATAGATCAAATAATTGCTCAATTATTGTCTCATATTTGAAACACAGAAGTAATGCTACTATATCCTGTGATTAAAGATGTTGAATTTCTAACAATAGATTAAAAGGGGTTTTTTACTTATGAAGGACTTTTTAGTTACTTGATTTGATCCCTTGTTCTATTGCTATGTTTTTACTGTTAGTATGAAACTTAGCCAACTCAATGAACTGGAAAATAAAGTACTGATGTTAAAGACCTATAAGAAAGAACTCTTGAGTGCTTTGGGTGGATTCCTGGATGAACATTTTCCTCTTCCACAGAACATTGAAAATACTAAAAAAAAGGTAAGACTTTTATTTACCTATTAAATTTGAAATGTTCAGTTTATATTTAATTAGATACACTATCTATTTGATTCTAGCATTGAACCTGCAGTTGTATTGTGAAATAAGCACAGTTTTTACAGCTGATCTTCCAAGTTTAATTTCTATTTTTCATGTTGTTTTATATTATTTAAGGTTGTTTCCAGCTGGATATTTTCTTTTCTTAATGCATATATCCTTTACCTAACGAGATGCATAGCAATATATTGTATTTCTAACTGAACTGAAAGCTATGCCAAATCTGGAAATGGTGTGGGGTTCAGTCCAGATTGACTCTTTTTTTTTTTTTTTAACTTGACTGGGCAAGTAGATTCCTATTTTCCTTGGCAAAGAAAATTTTTATTGTCTAACAATATTTTTGGAACAATAAGGAAAAGTGTTTATAATTACAGAGTAGTTTGGAATGTTAACCATCAGATTTTGTTCAGGCAAACTGGGTCAAAAATTATAGTAAAACCTCAAGGAAAATAGGCAGCCAGGGAGTATTTTGCCTAGTAAATTCAAAGTGTGCAGTAAAAATAAAATTATTACCATTACTATTTGATAGATACCAAAAAGCTATGAAAAAAGGCAGGTTTTGATTTTGATTTCAGGTACACTTAAAATTACAGAAGTAGAAATTATTTCTTTATTCCAGTTCCCTGTTATTTCAGGTAACCACATAATATAATTTCTTCAATATTATAATTGAGCTCCATTTTAGAACAAATAATTTTTTTACTACTGTTTCTCTTGTGTTTTTTATTCTAGTACCTCAGTCCTCTGGTTAGAAACAGTCTCATAGCTTCCAGTCTAAATTTATCCAAGTCTAACACAGATCCACTGGTATTCTTACACCAGAATTTTCCTTAGAATAGCTCTGTTTGTTTCTTGTGTTTATTCTTCCTGATATGTTTATGGCAGCAATCTCATATCCTCTTTTCTTTGTTTTGCTAATTGAACTAGGAAACTAGGAATGCATTTATGTTCTCCTGTAAGATAGTATTTTTCAATTCCTTAGCTTATCCTAGTAATAACCATTGTCTATGTTTGTTTTCACTTGGATTCATCTTTTTTGCAACCTGCAAAGAAACTATGAAAAATAAAACTACTAGCTCACATCCATCACCAAAGCAACAAATTACACCCTTGTCTTTTTCAGTCTGTAATTTGCAGCCAATGAATCCTGATCTTTTAATTAAAAAAAAAAAAAAAACAAAATAAAACCTTTGTTTTGCACATAAAAATACCAAGTAGAGATGTCAAGACATGACGTTAATTTTCAAAGTATTATTCAAATATCTTATTTTGTTGAATCTTAGTTTTTCTGCATACCAATCTCTTCCTTTCCTGCTGTTAGTAAATATGACAGATTTTGCTCTCAGTCTCTCCATTTTAGAAACAATCTCATGTGGGGCAGTGTCAAATGCTTTGCACAAGTCCAGGTAGATGATGACAGTTGTTCTTCCTTTTCCAAAAATCCTGTAACTCTGTTTTAGAAGGCCACTAAATTTGTTGGGTGAAAATGGTCTGCGATGAAGCCATATTGGCTGTTACCAATGACTTCACTTAAACAAAAAAACTACTTTGATTAATTTCAACACAAGGTTTTATCTTTCCTTAGCTTAAATTTTATTTACGCATTTCCTGAACTCTTAAACACAGTCTCTTTTCTGACAAGTCTTTTTCTTTCTTTTCACTCTTTGTGAATTCATAGCTTTTCTATATCTTTTGGATCACTTGGCTTAACTATAGGTGCCCCTTAATCTGCATTTAAGTAATTGACTGTGAAGGCCGGACAGCCAGCCATTTTTGCCTACATTTATTGAGTGTCAGAAATAAAAATTGTAATCACTGGCAATGAAATTTGCTGCTATGTTGATTCAGGAGAACACTGAATTATTCACTTCTATTATACACTGGTTCAACAGTCTAGCAGCACCAAACCCTTAGCTCTGCACATCAGTAATTTTGCTTCTCTTTGTGCAAGCGTGTTGTCACAGTGGTTCCGTGTGAGGGCAAATGTGCAGGGTTGATGTCTGTAGGACACGGCTGCAGCATAGTTTGAACTGCTCTGAGCCTTGCTGGTCTGGTTCCACCCTCCTTTCACCTGGTGACATGCATGTGGGATTGGGAGTGGGAGTGAAGTCATAGCAGCTCAGGTTGGCTTCCATTGCCATGGCCCAACACCTTTAATATAGGTAGTGACTGTAGTAACAATGATACTGCATTTTAAATCTAGGATAAAAATCTACTTTATTTTTTTCAGGATAATAATATGAAAAATCAGAGGCTGAGGAATATTCTTTATGCAAATCTGTCTGATTGGAAGGATGAAGAAAGTGCCTTTCAGCTAAATAATGAATTGCTGAGCATCCTGCTTAACCATCACTTATAAGCATTAAGTGATTAGCAGTACTTAATTATATTAGTAGTTATTTTGACCAGGGAAATATATTAGCAGAGGTTGTGAAGTACCTTCATGTTAGCTCTAAGGAACTTTTTGCAGATAGGTAATGTAGATTCTATTTCCTCAGCTGAGAATCAAGATAAAGGCGCATAGATAGATGTTATTGGGCCATAGCTCCAGGATTTGGAGAGTTTCCATGGAGCAGGCGCTCCCTGGAACATGAAACTTCTGAATCCTTGCAGGTGAGACTATTACAAACTGTGACTGGAAAAAAAGGATCCAAAACTTGCCTTTCAGAATATTCTTCTTTCTTGCTCATATTCTTCCTCTGCTCCAGAAGTGGAGTTTGTATAAGGCGCTGCACACCTGGTAATATCTTAGGACTTAAACTCATGTATTGAACAGCAATGCTGAGAAAGCCAGTGGAATATTATCTCCTTTATTTTGTTGAAACTGAAGTGCATGGGGAGAAAGAATAATAAACTGGAAAATTAAAAATTCAGGTCTACCTTGCAACAGTACAAGCAGATCCACTGACATTGCTTCCAGAAGAATCTCTATAGACAAATGGCTTGACTTGCTTGCTACAAAGGAAAACAAGTAATCTTCTAGTGATATTTTATCATTGCCTTTTTATTCCACGAAAATTTATAATTATTCTTTTTCTTAACCTAGACAAATGTTTTAGTTGAATTCAAAGCAAGTAAGTATTCACTGTCAAATCATGAAAAAATATTAAGGCACTATAAAATGAAGTCTTGAGTTGTGTCAGATTTGTATTACAAACATTTATTTAAAGTTCATGAAAAATATTTTTCCCTCTAACAAATCTTGTTTATAGAAGGTTCTGTACTACATTATAAATTTGATGTAATTGGTTTTATTTAAATGTAAACAGGTGAAAAAATTATGATCACTTTAGATTAATCTCTCATGATAATTCAAAAAATGTTGCATTTGAAGTGTAGGATTTTGAACTGGTAGATTTAAATGCTACCTGTATTTCTGTCAGGATTAAATCTAAGTAAAAGTTTTCATCTATTGTGTACTTTGCAATCATATAATTGTGTAATTATTTTACTTTGTCAGTTAACATTCTTCCTGACTAGTTTGGGGTTTTGTTAATTTGGCTGGGGGATGTTTACCTTTCCAGAACTCTTCTGCAGAGCCAGTTGTAAAACTGAAAACATTGCAAGAAATTTTGGAGGTAAGATGTTTTTACTGTATAGGGATTTGAGTAATTTTTAAATATTCACATGTAATGATGATGATGATAAAGTGTTTATTACTTGAGCTAGTTAGTATAAATAACAGTATGTGGAATTTAGTTAAGACAATTAATCTAGAATGATTAAGAATCTTGTGTCTAAAAGAAGACTGCAGGGAGACCTCATTGCAGCCTTCTGGTACTAGAAGGGGGCTTCTAAAAAGACGGAGAGCAACTTTTTGCATGGGGGAATAGTTTTAAATTACAAGAATAGATATTTAGATTAGCTGTCAAGAGGAAATTCTTTATTGTGAGGGTGGTGAGGCACTGGAACAGGCTGTCCAAAGAAGCTGTGGTTGCTCCATCCCCAGCACTGTTCAAAGCCAGGTTGGATGGGGCTTTGAGCAATGTGTGGAAGGTGTCCCTGCCCATGGCAGGGGACTTGGAATGAGATGATCTTTAAGGTACATTCCAAAACAAACCATTCTATGAATCTAGGTCAGTTTTCTATTTTAATTCCTATCAAAGTAAACCCCAAATTTTTACAAGAGGTGTGGCAATAATGTTCAGTCTAGGCTGGAGAATGGCTGTCTCTTAATTCTTGATTTTACAGTGTTTGGTTCAAAGAAGTTTTATGTGCCTTGGTGACTCATGTTGGGAGAGACAAATACTGTGTTTAACAAAAAAACCTGGTCCATTTCATGCTCTATTTTACACTGTTTCAAGAAAAATATTTCTGAAATATACATTAACAGAAGGACTAATAGCCTTGTGCATTCACTGGATTATTAACTCATATAAGGAAATGAATTAATCTGATTCATGCATTTCTAATTGATTTGATAATTATAGAAGCATTGCTTAATGTGACTTTTTAATTACAGTGCAATTTATGAATGTGAATTGCAAAGCATAATTTTCCTTCTTGTCTTAAATGTAGCATTTGAAGTGAAATTTTCTGTTCCTCCTCCTTAGACGGTTCTAGACATATGTAAGATGTCTCTGGGGAAAATGTTAAAAACTTTCTGGGATTAAGATGCTATTATCTAATCACTATGACACTGTACTATAGTTTAAAGCCCAGGTTTACATCATCAAAATAATTTTACATGCTTCAAATATCCCAGAATACCTGTTAATGCCAAATTAGGCAGAGCTTGAAAACAGATCAGAATTTAGAGTAGCCACAGCCCTTATGGAAAAAGAATTTTGAAATTCTTCTAATGCTTTAAAATTGCCGTTCATATTTTTCTGATATTGTTACTCTCCTGAAAATATGAACATATTCAAGTAATGTCTGATTTCTGTTTGGAAGAACACACTATTTGAAAAATTCAGACTCATTTTGAATTTCAACGTCCTGACCTAAAGTGTTAATGTCCCTTATCTTTGTATTCAGGAAGGTTTTTCTTTGTTGAGTTGTGTTGTTCTAGCTTCAAGTCCTTGTTAAATTTGAAAAATGTTTTCTGAGATACAGATAAAGTTACAGCCATAAAGGTTACTTTGGAGTATCAGAAAAAACTAAGTAAAAATTTTTCTAGAATAATGCATTTGGAATAAATTCTCATAATTGGAAGTACAAAAGATATTAACTGGAGCAATACTTCTTCAGAATGTTCTGCAAAAGAAGAGCAGTTGTTTATTTGGGTCTTTTATTAGTAGCAGTGGATGCAAAAATATAAAATCTGGTAGCAAGGATTTTGAATTTGTCTTTAGCACTAAGGGGCAAAAAATATTTTTTACTTTCTGAAATTGGGACAGTATAACATATAAAAGCTCTGAGTAGGAAGATGAAATATCTAGAATAAATAGAAAGAGCACCATGAGATGGGTAAGATTATTTAATCTGTAATGCGTGCAGTACTCCCCATGAGTAATACCATGAGGGCATGAACATGATTTCCATGCACTGAAAAAGAATGACAAAACTGATTTTGTTTTTAACTCCATTAACTAGTTCTGTATTTAGATACAGCATTAAATCTACATTTATTCTGGAATAAAAGAGGATTCTGGTTCTAATTTTTACATCAAAAAGATGTTATGAAGTTAATTGGAAGTCTTTTGCTTTACTTCTGCTTTGAACAGGTCTCGTATTTCTTCTGTAGTCCTTTATTTCTTATATTGCCTACATCACAGTAATTTGTATAAATTTGGTTAAAAGAGATAAAAATCTAACTGTTTTGTTGATTTTCTAAATCTTATCGTTTTGGTCTTCCAGATGCTGATAAACACAATGATGAACACACCACATGAACCTTATGTAACAATCAATCAGTCATTTTGGCCACCTTATGTTGAGCTGCTGCTGCGATGTGGAATAGCCCTGAGGCATCCAGAAGATCCAAACAGAATGCGCCTCCAAGCTTTTCACAAGTAGTGTGACCTACACGTGCACTTGAAAACAAAACAACACCAGTACTCTTATTTCAGGGCTAGGATATACTTGGGTTTCCTACTAAGCTTTCTTGGTATCAACCATCACTCTTGTTGGATGATTTTTTTTTTCCTTTTTTATTAAAGTGGATATTTAAGAGCATGCAGTGTGGAAAAAGAAAAAAATATAATCTATTTTAACTGCTTACAGTTGGCCTTCAGTATCATATCAAGATTTGCATTATGGAAGGTTTTCTTCACTGCTTCTGTAAAATGCCAATTCATGTAATAGACAAATATGTTTTAACAGTCCTTTTTACTTTAAAAATCCTATTCTATGGTTTTGTTTTTATGGTTTAGATTTCTTAGATTGCCTGAAGTCGTCTCAATTTTCTTTAGTATTTTCTTGGATTCTGTAGAGGCAAAATTCAGAATAACACCACTCCTCCTGTACATGGCCTTGCAAACATTGGGAACTAACAGAGAGGTATCCTCTCAAGAATGTGTTATGCCTTGTTTGTTTCTCAGAGCCTTTGCAAACAGTTTTATTGGCTCCAAGATAAACACTTAAGAAAGCTGATGCATCTTTCTGCAGCAGATGTTGAGTCTACGCCTTTCACTGCATGCTTCCCATTTTATGTTATGCTATGTTGCCTTACAGAATCTGTCTTTACTTTTTCAGACTTATCAAGGCTTTTAATGGGTCTCTGTTCTGTACAGCTTCTAAGTTATGTCAGTTGAGAGTTACCTTCTGACTCAGTGCTGGTGTTCTTTGCAATCTCAGTCCCTTCTGTAGCCATTGTAATTGTATTGTGTGGAGTACAAAAATTCTACTCTTGCATATCTGTAGTGACTAAAACTTTGGAAAATAGAGTTTGTCCTTTATTAACCAGATTGTAGTTTACTGAAGGAGGAACTTTGGTGATTTTTAAATTGATGGAAAAATAAAAGAGTTGCATGCTATCATAGAATTTTGTGTGATGGCTTTTAGAATGTTGTTTATGTGATTTGGTGTGATAACTTGTAAAGATGATGTAAGGACACATGGGAGAGGTAAGGGGGATCAATCTAATTACCCTTTTTAGTATAATTACCTTTTTTAGAACAAGTAAATGGTAAGCAAAAAAATAATTCATTTTGAGTGAACGCTGTTCATTTTACCCTCACAACTGGTGATTAAGCATGAGTATAGACTGTGGTGTGTGCTGTTGTGCATGAACATTGACTCCTTTTGCTTGTGTAACATGTGGCCTGTTGTGGTGTAACCTCTCTTATGAGCTCTAGAGTCTGACTAATCTATGCACATTTACCTTACAGTATTTTTAATTAAGAATTTGAATAACTACATTTTTTGGCTTAGATTTACAGCATTGTCTCTTTAGGGTTTTTTTTCTTCATTCATGTTTAAATGCTTTGTATGCTGCTATCCTTTCACCTTACTAATAATACTGCTCAAATACTTAATTGACGCTGGATGAATGCTTCTGTCAAGACTTTGGTAAGTAGAAGAAAAAATGTTAAACACTCAGTAGCCTCTCATGTTTGAAAAGAAGAAAAATACCAGCCAATACCACTCACCTCTCAAATCCAAACCCAAACCAAAGCACTTGAGATAGGACAGTCTATAAACAAGTGCTCTAAAGAAGATGCAATATTCGTTATTTTTCTTACCAAAATCAAACCTCATCCAAATAAAATACCAGAAGAGATTTAAATGAAAGTACCTCACATAAAGCTTTAAAATAACACAATAAACAATAACACAATAAACTATAAAACTGGCTGCTGTAAAATATGTTGTAAGATTACGTATGAACTTGCAAAAAAAACTTACAGAATTCAGATTTGTGATTATTAAAGAAAATTGACAGTCAGCAGGTTCAGACATCTCTATCCTAGTAATTGTTAGACCCTGAGGAGATAGACATAGATATTCCCTGAGATCCTCCTGTGGCTCCACAGTATCTTCTGCATTCTCTGAAGCCTTTCTGCTTAGGCCCCGGGTATGCTCAGAACCCAAAGGTTCAACTCTTTCCTCAGGGTTGATTGAATCAGTACAGCAGAAGAAAAGCTGTAGAAAGAGATAATCCATTTTCTCTCATGGCCTAAAATGCATTGCAAGTTTTTAAGAGAAGCTGGTTTTAGACTGAAACAGAGCTAGCCGAAAGCTGTAGCTCCTAGAAAAATCCTGACAAGTAAATTGAAGCAAATCAAGGCAGTGATGAAGAACAGATCTTCCTTATGAAAGAAAGCTAGGAGTAAGTTCTTTCATCAGTACTTTGAACAATCGGGAACGTTGGGGTGTATGTTGAAAGGGTGGGGTAATTTCTCCATTTTTTCCTCTCCGTGCATGTCCAAGTAACGTTTGTTTGGAATTAACACCTCTATTAAATGCTAATATTGTGTGACTCCATGTGCATTCCATGAAATAAGGATTTGTTTAGCTAATTGTTAATTTTTAACTCTACAAAGGTAATATAAAAAAAATGCCAGGATGTTAAATGAACATTGAGAGCTACCATGCCTGAGTAAG
>VWZV01007597.1:0-22112 GCA_013397155.1 Irena cyanogastra
CTTTTTCTTTTTCTTTTTTCTCCCGATTTTTCCTTTTTCTTCTTTTTCTTCTTTTTCTTCTTCATCCTCTTCCTCTTCTTCACTGCTCCTCTCATTTGCCCCTGGCACAACTACTCTACAGAGGAGAACAGCCCTGATTCCTTCAGGTGAGAAGCTGTGAAGTCAAGCACTCCTGTTCAAGCAGGTGAAGGGCTTAAAAACAGTCTGCACTGAGAACTTAGTCCAGGTAAGAAACAGCCAGGAACTCTAAAGCAAACTAGAAATTTTGGGTCAGAATATAAAGCGCATAAAATCTTTTCTTACAGAAAAAAACTGAAGGCATGAGTCTGACCCAGTCACCTAAGTGATAAAGAAGAAGCAACCTTTGTTGACTTTCTTCTGATACATTTTCATAACTTCTTTTAACATTTCCTGTTAATCAGGCTTCCTAAATACATATTTTAAATCTGCCTTACCCAATATTTTTCCCTCACCTTTGTTCAGTTACTTCGTTTCATTAAGTTTCTGATGGGCCATTCAGAGAGTTGTTTATATCATTCCCTCTGTGGAAAAAGCTTTCACCACTTCACTACATACAGAGACTACACAGAGAGGTGGTGAAACTGATTTGGACACAATGAAGGTAAAATATTACAGAGCATTCCTACTTTCTTTCAAGTGTCAGATACAAATATTTTTGTTGTAATCCAGTTGTATTGCTGGTCAATTCTGGACTTCCTCTAGTCACATGCATTAACATTTCTGAAACTACTTCATGATTTTCATATTGTGCCAGTCTACCCTTCACTCCTCTGTCATTCCTAAATCCTTCTGGGATTCGCAGGGTAGATGGACCAGGCAATTCAGAAGACATGACTAAAGGGAAGCATGCTGAAGATAATTTGAATAGATGGTTTTCCTGCTTGGTCAGGAACAGGAGACTTGAGACAGATTTCCACATTTTTTAGAGAGAAACTTAAAAATTTAATCTCAGTTAAGGATTTTTCTGATGCTGGAGGTAGGTATGGGTGTATTCTCAATTATCTATATTAAAATTGTCCATTTTGCCTGCTATTACTAAGAGAAATTATGTGAACATTACTCCTAAGTTTATTACTTGAGCATGTAAGTGACAGTACAGAGCTCTAAGTGACAATGCTTTTACCTCAATGTTAAACTCATAATTCTAAAAGGAGACAGGGCTAGAATGAAAAATATTTTTGTATCATATGAGTGCCTAGATCTGAAGATACTTGTCTTCCCTGTGTTTTTTTTTAGCTTGTCCTCTGCATCTCCACCCCCTGCTCCTGTCTCCCTTCACCACTCTCATGGTGACACGAGACAAAGGCTGCTGTTACCCCTTGGATGACCCAGGGACTGAATCACACGTGTTACAAGAACATGACTGCAGTGCCCAGGAGTCCCTCTGTGGGTCTGAGTGTGTCCCCAAGAAGGGATAACACTTACCTCTGGCAAAATGTGTCTCATTAGGAGATCTCAGAGCCTTTCTGTGGAAGTCAGTACTACTGTTTTGCAGCTAAGACATTAAAAGAATTATTGAATGTAAAGTGGCTATATTAAAAAAAAAAAACAACAAAAAACCAAACAAGAAACAAACCCCCCCCCAAAAAAAAACCCAAAAAACCAAAAAAACCAAAACCAACCAAAAAGAAAAAAAAGACCCCCCACAAAAACAAACAAACAAACAAACAAACCACAAACAAACAAAGAAATACCAAAACCTGAAACTCTAAGTCATTACATACTCTTAACAGCCCAGCTCAGCCCTGTATGTATGTTGAAATCAGGGACTGTCTGTTCTAACTACTTTTCCATCAAGTGAAGGTTTGTTATTGAGGCATCAGCACTCTGCCATTTTAAGTTCCTCTCTGACTCTTTGTTTCTTGCTTTTTTTCCTTTCATGGAGTACATGAAGAAGGAATCTAGGTGATTGATGGCCAGGTGATAGTGATTGTTGGTCAAGTGGAAATGATACTGAAATATGCAAACATTTAGAGAGATGAACATGAGGCCCCTTGCGTAGGCCTTTAAATAAAATTTATATATAACCTCTCTAAAATGCTCCACAGGTTTCATATAAAGAATACAAAGTATACTTTAATCCCTGATTGTTGGTCCTACCTACTGTGGCAGTAAATGAAAAGCTTGATGGTAGCTGCAAAACACATCTGGAGTTACCTTTATTCATAATTAAGTATTCCTTCTCTCCATTTCTTTTCTGCTGCCTGCCTCCTCTCCTTCTCCCAGACTCTCCACAAACTCAACCCTTTTATTTTTTTTCTTGTTTTTTTTTTTTTCCCTGGGTATATTGGAAAATAAATTAGTTGGATTTCTGCTATCAGGAGTCTGTCATTAGGGGGACATTTGTCTTTTTCTGGTTCCCTTGTGGTTTCTATCAAAGGTTCAGGCATGAGGGTTATATCTCTCTCTATCTCCATTGTGTTTTAACTTAGAAGGGAAAGAAAACAGGAAAGATATTTTATCTGCTTATGTACCATGTAAGGATCAGCTGCATTGAGGTAGCACCCATATCTCTCTCCTGCTTCACATGTCCACAGATTGTTTGAGCCTGCTGACCAAACTGAAACAAAAAGAGAGAATGTGATTTAGATAAGATTTCTTCTGGGCTACTAAATTATTGGAAGTCTGGGTAACAGTGCCAGTTTGTGCAGTCTTTATATATACCACTTTAAGCTTGTTGTAGGTATGACTTTCTATAACTTTCAGAAAAGTAAATACAAATACAGAGAAGGAAGATTTAATTTTAGCAAAAAGTCATTTGTTACAGTTGTTTCATCAATTTGAAATATAATTGTATCTTCTTACAAACATGAATATAGGATTATCTTGAACCCCCAAATTAGTTCAATTAAACCTGTATGGTGCATCAGACGTGCATTTCTTATCCTCTGTGTATCTTCACCCCATAAAATGCAGGAAACTCTTCACAACATCAAGGCTTTGCCTCAGATTTCAAAGACCACCTGGGGTCAGTCAGTGAATTCCTTGAATGAAATAAGCAGTGTTTCTTACCCTCCCTTTTCAAACTCACAGAACAAAACCAATAGCAAGCCCTCCAGAACCAAATACATCCATTCAAATTACTCAAGTCTTGTAAACATGATCAGCGTGCAAAACATATTTTAAGAAAAAAAATTCTTGTAGTGGGACAGTCTTTTTTCCTTAATTTCTTTTCCCCCAGAATGATTGGCTCTGTGTTTTGCCTCAAACCTCCTTTAAACTGAAGCACGCCCTTAGCTGAGTGCCCGTGGAAAGTTCCATCTTCTCTGATTTGACCAAATACTTCAGCACGCTTGTAAAATAAATGTTTGGTTAGTTGAGCAATAAATGTGATATGGGTAAAGTCAGTTGAATTTACTTGTGGTTTCGGCATTGCCAAATGTGAAATATATCTGACCCCTCTATATATGCAATATATTAACCATAAATTTGCATTTTGCATGCTGTAATATACAAATTTTCTGCTTCATCTTTTTTTTTCTTCCTCATTTTACATTTAAATGGACGATAAAGCTACTACTTGCTTGGACAAGAAAAAAAATTAACACAGCCTATATTATAATCTTTAACACTGGTGCTAATTCACTGAATATTCTATTCTTAAATTATTTGCTTCCTGACTATAGAAAGGAAAGAATAAGAGAGGGCAAGATTCTGACTGAGAGAGAGGTGAAAATACAGCCAAAGATGACTTAAGTGGTGATAAAAATACAGCGGCTGGGACAGATGTCTGAATTATTCATTTCTGTTGAAATCATAAGCACTGCATGGGGCAAGCTGTAATATATGTCTTGGAGGTCACATAGATAATGAAATCAGTTGTTTATTTCAATAAAAATCATAGGAAGGACTTTTGATTAAATAATAAGGATCTGTTAACCTTGATTTCTTTGCATACTTTGAAAGGGAATGTAGGAGAGGGTAGAAAAACATTCTGTTTTTCACTGAGAAATGGCTTTTCTCTCAAAGAGAATTCTGCCTTGTGATAAAGTTTTTTAATTCTTTTATTTTGACATGAAATTCTTTTATTTTGACATGAAAACACTACCACTTTCAAAAACTGAGCTATGTCAGAGTTTCGGGCAGCTCCTGTGGCTGCAGAACCATTTCCAAGCTTTCCCTTTGCACATTTATTGGCACTCAGATGTCCCTTAGATAATTAACCCTTTGGGGCAGGAGCTGGTGCTTTGTTGTCTGTGCAGAAGCCAGGCAGCATATGAGTGACTTTCAAACTGATCCAGCCAACCTGGCTGTACCTTCTTGTTACCAGCACTCTGTGGAAGATTTCTGCCCCACAGAATGAGTTCTGGCAACTATGGGACCAGCTCAGAACAGGTTCAAGAAGTGGGAAGAAGCTAAATTCTCTCTGGTCAACTGCTCCACAGTACAAGAACGAGCAGGTCCATGGAGGCTCCCTCCATTTCCACTGTGGCTTGTGGGACATTTTCCCATTTCATTACTCTGTGCACATCCCCGATAGCCTGTAATAATAAGAATAATTTATTATTATTATGTAAAGTTACACAGTATGAACATGTTTTCTAATAACAGCTGTATTTACACTGAGCAGTGAAGAAACCAGAGATACTCTTTTGATGTAGAGGGAATAGGTTAGTGTTTTCACTGATGCATGGGAAATTGTTTGTTCTAGTGATGTGACTAACACTTTTAATACCTGCAACACATATCAGTGTTATGTTGTGTTATCAATGAGATACCAATGAGATATCAATGTTAATTAAATATATTACTTATTCAATGGTACTTGAGTTGATAAGCACCTTAGGTGGTGGGCTTTTTTTTGTTNGCCCACAGGAAGGCAGAACTGGAAATTAATTATCTTCTTTTTTTTTCCATCATCACATTTTAAGACCAAACCTGTAAAAAAAAATAAAGTTATGCTAACTTAAGACTCAAGTTGCTTCATCCCAGCATGCTGTATCTGAAAAAAGCCATAATAGAGGTGTAGAGTAAGAATGAAAAGTCTGTATATAGGAATAGCCTCCAGAATATTCTCCAAGGCTGAATGCTTGTCCATAATTGCTGATTAATTTCTGTTCCTCAGTCCATCTCCTCCACCTCTGGGCTACCCCAGTGGAACCAGCCACATAAAACTTACCCAGTAAATTTCTGAAGACACCAGACAAACAGCAGGAAATATGACAGATATGAGACAGACAGACATGAGATCTTTCTCAAAAGTGCAGAAGATTTGTTTCCCTCAGATGCTGATAAGATCTATTGAAAAACTTCTTGCCATCTGAGTGCAGAGTCAGTCATTTGGGGAAGAGCAAAGACAGAAACCCTAAAACTCACCAATAATTTCTCTCGGGTTGTGACTGAAACAGAGTTACTTTTTACAGCCCATCCTCATGGCTGTTTTTACCACTTGGCTGAATATCCCTGTGGTATGGTGGCTGCTTCTGCAGTTAGTCTAATCCATCCTCTACTGGTTTGCTTTGTAAGAGAACATTTACAAATGTGCAAACAAAACAGGTTCTGGTCATACATATTTAAAAGTGAAGTAGAATGAGGCTTCAGCTCAGAAGATAACACTGTATATTTATTTATCTTTTTAAAGCATTGTTGTAGTTCCTGGAGCTCTCCTTGACATCTTATCTATCACAGTGCTTCCACTGAATATTCTAACACTGTGCTGCTTTTAATCTTCAGATGTAAACAAAAGCCCGTCACAACCTGACAAAAGAAGAGGCTGAATATTGATTTATCTGCTGAAAGAAACTGTCCAAAGATAATTCAAAATACCCTCTGATCTACTAAATATCCATTACATTGCACGTTTGTTTTTTTTTTTCTTTTCTTATTTGGAGTCTCACAGGCCATATTTGTGGGGAGTATATACAGGGAGCTGAAAGCTGCAACTTTACTTCATGATTGTAACTTTTTCATTTGTTCTTGGTGCCATAAAGGGAAGAATGATAAATCAGTGATGTAGTCTACTGTCACCTTGAACGCTGTGCTCTGTTTTGGTCAACTCAACATGGCAGGAATAGAGAAGTCCTGGGAAAAAGCAATGAGAGTGACTAAGGTTTCCACATGAGGAGAGATTAAAAAACTTGAAAACTAAATTTAGTTTCCCATAGTCCTTGCTCCCGCCTGTAATTCACCCAGCATTAGGAAAGTTTAACCAGAGCTGGCTGAAGCTTGGGCTACTGACATTTTTTATCTCCAGAAGCACTTCCAGGTCCCTTACCACTGTGGACTTTCACATCTAGCCTTTCTTTGACACAAAAAAGCCGGGGGCACAAGCACAGGTATAAAGTCAGCAAGACTGTGTCCTTAATGTGAGGATTGTGATGGAAGAGTAAGAGAAAATGTATTCTTTCAGATTAAAAATTACTTGCAAAAGATATTTTTATCATGATGCACATGTACAATGGCTAGCAGAATGTTTTCCAATGCTTTCAAAATATAAAAGTGCAATATGAAGAAAGACAGAACTGGCAGTGATATATAAATAATACGTGACATGGAAAAAGCCCATTAGGAGCACTACTAATTTAGCTCTGTCTTAATTATACTATTAGGGTAAATGTCACCAGATGATGCATTTATATACAGTCTTCCAAATTCTTGTTCCTGGAATGCAGAGGAAGAAATTATCCATAAAATATTTTTATAGTAGTATTAACCCTATATGTTGGAAGCTCTATAACTGTCAGGACAGTTTACTTTTTTCCTTTGTTCAGCTTCTATGACAAAGCTGGTTAGGAGAAATGGATAACTGGTAGTCTGATATAAGAATTACCAGCATACTTTCTGGACACCTCTACTCCAGGATTCTTGTACCTGTATCAATTAAATAACTTATTGGAAATAATGTTCCATGTCACAGACTGGCAAGTCCAAGGTGCTAGATAATTCTCTACAAAGGGACACAATGAAAATTATTAATGGTCAAAATAACTAAAGAACTAGTAATAGATAATTTAAAAATTAAATTAGTTGATATTCAACTCTGACCCTCTGTGCCTAGAAAGTTCATGTCAAAAGCTATAATTACCCTTTTCGTAAAATGGAGATTTCATTCTTCCACAAGAAATATAGATAAGAGAAGAGATAAGAGAAGAACAGATAAGAGAAGAACATCAAAATCCATAAGTGCTCAGATTTTTCAGAAATCTTCATTTTTTTCTAGCAAGAAAATGTTACCATCTGGCCTCTGTGGGCAGAGATCAAATACAGAGTTGAGATGCTGCAGTTTGTTACCATTCATCACAGAGCAGAGGTAACATCACTGAGGGCTTCACTCAGCCTTTTATTAACAACACACCAGGTATGTTAGGGTTTTTTTGAAAAACAAAAGCAAAATAGCACAAAACAGAATTAAAGAAAATCCCAAACATCCAACAAAAATAACAACAGCAATTAAAAAAAAAAAAAAGAAAAAAAAACAAGAAAATTTTCTTAGTGGAATAAATTTAAGTTGATTTTTTTTTCTTGTATCTGTGCAGGGTTATGAGCACTCATTCCCTATGAGCTCAGGTGAAAAAATATCTCATCAGGTATTGCTATTTGATTCTGAAGCTGATCTTTTACAAACCTCAATCAGAAGTGTGGTGTTTTGAAAGGGGAGGCAATGGGTGCTGAGTGGATGCTGCCCACGTTTGTCTCTGTGCACTTGAAACTCCTCTTTGTTACAGGTCTGCCTGGTGTTTCACTCTGTGGTATGTAATGTCATGGCAGTGTCCTTTGTCATTCTGCATTGATGGTGCCTGTCAGGCACAGAGCACTCATGCCTCATGGATTTGTGACCTGGCACAGATGGCACCTTTGCTTCTACCCAAGTTTGCTTCTGTACATTCTAAACTATTTGATTTGTTCGGTTTTTTTGGTTTGTGGGTTGGGTTTTTGTTTGTTTCTGCTTGGTTGTTTTTGGTTTTGTTTGTTTTTGTTTTAATCTGCAATAAAAAGCTTCTTTACAGGAGTTTGGCATGCAGGTCGTGTTGTCAATCCAATCCTTCAGCATCATTCTCACATGGTACAAGAGAAAAAAAAGAATAGAGGAACTCCCCTGGGAGTGTATGCAGCCACCCACTTCATTTGTCTTCCTTCAGCAACCCCAAAATACAGATTTTGATATCTGCTGATGGCTAAGAACTTGCAAAACTTCATCTTTGTCATGTTTTAAGCAGTCACTCTTTGATAAAGCGCTTGAAAAAACCCTTAGGTACTATTGAGACCAATGGATAAAAATAAATATTTAAATGTGTTTTTGCTGTGTTCTGCTGGGATCATGCCTTGCTTATAGCTCCTACAAGCCTCTGCAGCAGACCTGTTGGGTAATGGAAAAAATCCCTGCCCAGAAGTTAGGGCAAACAAGCAGGAAAGGGAAAGGAATGACATCTCTCAACCTCTATTCTTCAGTGATTCAGAGTCCATGAAGAACTCTCAGTAGCACACTATCAATTAATAGGAGAAAAACACCTGTGTGTGTGTGTGTGAGTGGGTGGGTGTGTGTGTGCATAATTAGGTCAGGGTCTTTTCACCTAATTCTAGTCCTGTCCCAGAACACCTTCTGGAGTCCCATTAACAAAGAAAACACCTTAAACACCTTTTCAAGACATCTCAAAGAGACACTATAGAAGGTCGTTTTACTGGAAGTTATTCATTATCAAATTCTCAGAGAGTTGTGGAGAAGAAATTAATATTGTCAACAATGCAAGCTATACAAATAGAAGAAGAAAAGAAAGCAAGCTCATGTAAAAAACACACAAAATGATAAAAATGAAATTTCCTAATTAAAATAATTAATAACCTACAATATTTTGAAAGAAGAGATTTTTTTTTTCTCTTAATAATTTTTCAAAGGATGTTAATCGATTTTCCAAAAATGAGAACATTGAACTGTCACTTGCCCATCTTAAATTTCACTATCTTGACTTTTTCTGCCACACTGGTTTACACTTCTGAGGATTGGCTGTGTCTCACTTCTAGTCTGAACTTCTCAGGACTGTAATGGTCCTTGGAAATTACTCAGTCTCTTTATTCTTATTTTATTAATAACTCAACATATTCCTTTAAAGCAAAACAATTTGGTGCAATAATTCCACAATATCTGCACTTTATCTGTTTTATGATTCTTAATAGATGAAGAGTAGATAACCATATGAGCAAATTAGCAAATGATCATAAACATTTAAAGTACAATTTCACCCAAAGATATTAGCTGTTACATGGACAAACATTTTTAGCTTTTGAATTTGTATTTAAAGCACAGTGTTTATGTTGATTTTAGAATGAGTCTTTGTACAACTGTCTATGAATGGCTAAAGTATGTCTGGGATATTGCTTTGTAGCTAGAACATGTCAAAATTGTTCTATGAAGAAAAGCAAATAAATAAAACCCCCAAACTTTTTCTCATATATCCAGCTGAATCTTTTACTGAAATGTGCTCTCCGCTACAACTGTTCATCTATATGACAGTTTTAACTAGAGTAATGTCAGATACATTGCTATCTTTTTTCCCCACCAATATAAGGTCATAATCTGTTTTAGTCAGTTAAGGAGATCCAAATCCTCCTGAAGCAGATCTTAATCAATCAGCTTTAAGTATGTCACACCAGATTGGCCTTTCGCTGTACCAACTTTGAACTAGGGTGAATTATTTTACTTATGCCTGTCTTGCTGTAATCCAGTTTCACCATTCTCCCCAAGCATTGCCTCTGGCTAGCAGCTGCTCTCCTCAGGGTCTGTCCTTCAATGCCTCTGAGAATGAAGTGACTTCACCTTCCTGACCAAGGACAATGAAGGAATATATGTCACAGAGGCTAATTTGGAGTGGCCTAAGTCATGTGAAATACAGGTGAAATTTGCCTTGTAACACAATTTGAAGTGAAAAAACCTAACTTTATGCCTTGGAAACACCTACCCTTGATAAATACGTTCTTATGGCCAACATGAAACTCAGTGTGCAGTAAACCCAACTCTCATGTTCACCCCCATATGCTGGTACTTCTAAAAGTTCAGAAAGTCAGGAAAGGTCTTTGAAAAACAAGTATTGTGCTTTGTTTCATAATCTATATTAATAGTTGGAGAAGGAGAGCTAATAAGACATTTAGTCTGTTCTTACCAGCCTTCTCAAGTTTCTTGGTGAGTGAAAAATAATGAGAAAACGGCATTTTCATGATTTGCCCTGTGAAATGTTCTTCAGTTGTGATGATGGTGATGTTCTTTTCTTTCTATTTATTTTTCCTTTTTTTTTCCTTTTTTTTTGTTTTACATATAGACTTTAAAGCCTCTAACTTGGTGCTGTTAGCGAATGAGAAAATCAGAGAAAATTTGGAAAGAAAACCTGCAGTTAGCCTGGAAAAAGTTCCTCCTAGGAGCAGGGACAACTTTCAATTCAACTAAGTCTGTGCAGTTCATCCCAGAGAGGGTTTGAAATGCCCATGTTATCCTTTATCCTTGTTATGTGCATCTTTATGCTATCCTCAATCTCTTTTTTTTTATTCTGTGAAGGATTTAGGAGCCCCTCTTTGGGGCAATAGAAATTCATATTAATCTAAGGTGAAACTTCAAGAATACTCTGTCCTCTTTTTTAACTAATTAAAGATAACATTCAGACAATAGCTGGTATCTTAACTGGAACTCTCTCCAAAACCCATTTGTTTTATAGTGGACTTCAGGATTAAATCTCATACTCGAGCCCAGCTCTTAATTTTTCAGCATTGTTTTCATGGCTTCTTGTGACAGAATAACACGCACAGCGTAATGAGTTTGCCACAGCCATAAAGTTTATTGACTTAGACTTTTATCTCAAAGCATTGATATTTATGTGGGTAGATCGATGGATCACAGATGTTCACAGATGACCTAGCCAGTGGCATTATTCAATATAAAACAAAAATACTTTTCATCAGGCTGCAGCTTCTGTGAATTTGCATCTCTTCAACACTTTCATTTTTTGTCAAAGTGGCTAAAATATTTATGTGCACAAGAGAAACAACACTACGATATGAAATAATGCAGAATTAAGTTTAAAAATCTTTGAGGTCTAGCAAAGATACACAGGAATAGGCACCTAGAAAGGCAGTAGAGCTTTCATCCTTGCCAGGCCAGAGGCTGTTACACAAATGTAAAGTCAGTCATAAAATAGACAACGTGCGCACTCAGCCCAGTCGCAGAATTGATCCATGAAGATGACATTCTTTGGATAATCTTATCACTTCCCATTTGTGTGAGAAAATTAAAATCTACACTTTATCAATGGACAAAAAGTTTGATGGGGTTTTTTTAGTAAATATGAACAGAGGAGTCATGATGCTAATGACACTATTATAATCACAAGATTATTATTTTATTACTGCTGATTTAGGCTTGGAGAAAATAAGTAGTGAAATATATTCATACAAGTTATTTTTTCATAATAAAGACCTTGGTAAATTATTATAATCAAGGCTAGAAAGTTATTTACAGAGGTGATCTATGAAGACTTAAAACCTTACTGTAAATTGCTCTCAAATTTGCCAAAAGATACTTCATTTCTTTCTAACAAGAGCATCTGATGCCGGTGTATGAAGCCTTCAGTGGTTCTGAAAGGTCAAATATTAACAAATCAGACTTCACCAAATAATTTCCTTATTGAAGATTGGGCTGAATTCCTTTTGCTAGATAGGTTTTTACACTTAGGGAAACAAAATAAAAGAAAAAAGAAAGAATAAAAACCAAACCAAACTAAAACAAACAAACAAACAAAAAAAAAACCAAAACCAACAACAACAAAAAAGGCAACAACAAAAACTAAACCCCAGAATTTCAGACCTACAAAATAAGTAAGAAATGTAGTTAAAAAATAAAAAAACAAAAAACCAAAACCAGAAGTGTGTCTTAGAGAGGTATGTAAGATATATGTTGCCTAAAATAAATTTGAAGGGACATTTTTTTGTCATCCATTTCTATCAGCAGTGAGAAAATTGTATAATCATTTAACTAGTCTCCTGATTTGTTTGGTTCAAAATCCAGGAATCTTATATAGTAATAATAATAAAAAGAAGTACTTTATCTTATGCTTTTTTTTCCCTCTAGTGCACTTCTAAGTTTACAAGACTCACCTTTTCTTGGAAGTCATTACTCACCAGTGCCATCAGAGACGAAAAAAACCCCACCCCTTCTAGACTAAGTTTTCTTGGTTTATTGTTAAAAGTCATAATTGTAGAGGATAAATTACTTTCCTGATGAGACACCAAAAATGGGTAGCAAATCAGGAATAGCATCTTTACTGTGTTAGTGGCACTTCAGTTGCACAAGCAACTGAAGTCCTCAATCTAAGTCCTCACTACATATCAGGATGGTGAAAAATTTTGTTTTGAGACTTTGAAGAATTTTAATTCATAGGAATTTAAAAGAGTGTAAATTACCAATTTCCTGCTCTCCCTCAAGAAGGAGTTCTTTCCAATTGTCCTTTTCAGAGAAACAGACATTTTAGTATGGCAATTAGCTAGTTTACTTAACTGAGAAGCAAATATTCCTGTGATCACTCAGGCTAACAGCGAAAGCAAGCAAGAACAAATCCGCACTTTAATGACTGCAGATGGCAATACTATTCTACATCTCATCTCTTCTGCATTGCAAATTTTCTTATTAATATCCTTATATGTCCATTTTAGACTTGGGGATTTTTTTTTTTCATGTTACTCCATATTTCCCCATGGTGTTCGTAATTAAAAGTCTCCAGAGTAGACTAAAGTTAATCTGAGCTCTTGTTCTGCCTCTGAGTTCCATAANTGGGTGAGGATAAGGGTGCAAGGTAAAACTTCATGAAAAATATTACACCTGAACTCTATGACAGGTCATTGCATTATCCACTCAGATCTGCTCATTAAGCCTCCTCATAATTTTTAGTGCATGCCCTACTGTGGTTGAAATGCTTTATCCCCACTTTCCAGTAGCAAACCTAATTTTCCAAAGGGGGAAAAGAGATTGTAAGAGGGAATGTGTCACGAGTAAAATACAACCAGCCAGATGGCACATGGCTCTGGGTCAAGTGAAAGACAAATCTGCAGCTCTCCCAGGGCCATAGCTGGGAGAGACTGAGTTGCATGAGATGTAACCCTTCTACCAGCTCTCTGGCCTGTAGGGCAAACAGATCTTTTGTGGCATCACAGAAGGTTCAAGTGCTCTCCATACTTCTGTTTGAAGGCAGCAGACAGCAGAAGAATTGAGACTAAAATTGTCACCTCAGATCTTGAAAAAACAACAAAAAATGAAGCTCTGTACTCTAACCATTTAAGGACTAAAAGCAATTAGGAGAATCAATTAACTTGGTGAAAGCCTAATGAAACATCTACTGAGGTATGAGGCAATCAGAGTCATTGTAACATTTGTCTTGTCTATTACCCCGCAACTTTTGTCCAAGAATACCAACCCTTGCACGAAGCTGGTTGGGAACAATTTCTACCTTCACAAACGCCAGACCTCACGCCCTGAAGGAGTCTCAGCACCTTCAATGGCTACTGACTGCCAGCTTCTGCTCCCCTGCGTCTGCCAGGACACCCTGGCTGTGTCTTTGCCCCTTTTCATGGGGCAACAGAGGGGTTTAGGTGCGCCAGGATGGCTCTGGGAGAAGGAAATCTGTAGGGTTTTGTTTCCTCTTGCAATCTTACTAATTTAATGTGAAAGTAAAACGTCCTTGTAACCAAGTTGGCTTTTCCCACCTGAGTATCTCGCTGCTACCAAGAGGGATGCCTCCCTTTCTCTTCCCTGCTGTCATTCCCTCAGATGTGCAGCCTCATGCTGTTCTCAGCTCCAGAACTGGTTCACAGGATACAATCCAACTCACCAATTCAGCAGAAAACAAAGGGATCAAATTGAGACCTAAAAAAATTAAAATATTTTAAAAATCAGGTAATTAATAGTTGCTCAGGTGACTGAACTGGCTCATAATGGTATAAGGCATGTGCCAGATAGCTCAAGAGAAGTAACAGTATCATACCAGTAAGACTTAAAAAAAAAAAAGTTCTTCCTGCAATATTGTAATTGATCTGTATGCATTTTCACTCACACTACCCTAGGGATTCACCTTCTCTATGTTTTGATTTAACAGTACAGAAGGATTTGGGACAGCAGGGGCATGGACACAGGAAGTGGGGAGAAAAGAAACAAGCTTGATGATAGACTTTGATTAACTGCTAGAATAAAGCCAGAATAGTTGATTAACTGTCAGAATAAAGACACATCTTCTATCCCTGCAAATATTCAAGATCAGATTGAGGACAGATCTGAGGAGCCTGATCTGGCTGAAAATGTCCCAAGTTCTTTGCAGTGGACAAGTTGGTATAAATGGCCTTTAAGGTCTCTTGCAACCCAAACCATTCTATTATTCTATGATCTGCATGCTCAGGTGCTTGTATTATGGCTCAGAGGGCTACCATGACAAATTCCTGCTAAAAGGAGTTGGNGGCATGTTTTATGCACTGCTATAGCAGTGCTGCTGCTTTTTTTTTTTTTTTTTGGGAGGAAACAAGGGCAGAAGGGTATTTCATCTACATCCTAGAGCCAACTGCACATCAAGTCAGGCTTGAAAGCAGAAACCTGGAGCACAGAAGCTACAGATGCTTTTGTGGGACAGGTTCCTTGGCTTTCCTGCATGAGGTCAATTACAGTAGCAATTACATCACAGCTTTAGCCAAAATCCTCCTTTTGGCATTGAAACAAATTGCCTGCTGGCATCCACTACAGATTTCAGATCAAAAAAAAAAAAAAAAGAAAATAATAANGGAGAATCAATTAACTTGGTGAAAGCCTAATGAAACATCTACTGAGGTATGAGGCAATCAGAGTCATTGTAACATTTGTCTTGTCTATTACCCCGCAACTTTTGTCCAAGAATACCAACCCTTGCACGAAGCTGGTTGGGAACAATTTCTACCTTCACAAACGCCAGACCTCACGCCCTGAAGGAGTCTCAGCACCTTCAATGGCTACTGACTGCCAGCTTCTGCTCCCCTGCGTCTGCCAGGACACCCTGGCTGTGTCTTTGCCCCTTTTCATGGGGCAACAGAGGGGTTTAGGTGCGCCAGGATGGCTCTGGGAGAAGGAAATCTGTAGGGTTTTGTTTCCTCTTGCAATCTTACTAATTTAATGTGAAAGTAAAACGTCCTTGTAACCAAGTTGGCTTTTCCCACCTGAGTATCTCGCTGCTACCAAGAGGGATGCCTCCCTTTCTCTTCCCTGCTGTCATTCCCTCAGATGTGCAGCCTCATGCTGTTCTCAGCTCCAGAACTGGTTCACAGGATACAATCCAACTCACCAATTCAGCAGAAAACAAAGGGATCAAATTGAGACCTAAAAAAATTAAAATATTTTAAAAATCAGGTAATTAATAGTTGCTCAGGTGACTGAACTGGCTCATAATGGTATAAGGCATGTGCCAGATAGCTCAAGAGAAGTAACAGTATCATACCAGTAAGACTTAAAAAAAAAAAAGTTCTTCCTGCAATATTGTAATTGATCTGTATGCATTTTCACTCACACTACCCTAGGGATTCACCTTCTCTATGTTTTGATTTAACAGTACAGAAGGATTTGGGACAGCAGGGGCATGGACACAGGAAGTGGGGAGAAAAGAAACAAGCTTGATGATAGACTTTGATTAACTGCTAGAATAAAGCCAGAATAGTTGATTAACTGTCAGAATAAAGACACATCTTCTATCCCTGCAAATATTCAAGATCAGATTGAGGACAGATCTGAGGAGCCTGATCTGGCTGAAAATGTCCCAAGTTCTTTGCAGTGGACAAGTTGGTATAAATGGCCTTTAAGGTCTCTTGCAACCCAAACCATTCTATTATTCTATGATCTGCATGCTCAGGTGCTTGTATTATGGCTCAGAGGGCTACCATGACAAATTCCTGCTAAAAGGAGTTGGGAATTGGTATCTATTTTAGTATTTTTGACTCTTTTTTTTTTTTAATTTGTTTGTTATGTTTTGTTTGGTTTTGTTTGTTTGTTTGGGGTTTTTGTTTGTTTGTTTTTGTATTTTTTTTTCTTTTGAGATGAACCCCTTGGTCCCTCAGGCAACCAAGGCCCTTAATTGATGTGCAATTGCCAGAAGCAGAAATGCACCACATCGCTTCTCATCCTTGCTTATAGAATCTTTGAGAGCTTTATGTCGTCCGGGCGGGGCTGACCAAGGACTGAGCAGCTCTGTGACCTCTCCTTGTCACCTTCCAACTGCACCCACGTAATGCCTCTCAAACAAGCACCTTCTTCATGGCAGGCAGAAATGGATCATCAAGGAAGATTAAAAGCCTGGTCAGAGAAAAGTGACTTTCTTTCATCTTAGCCAAGGTTTCAGCAGCTCTTAAACCCCTAATTGCCAAGCCTTAACACTCCACTTCCTAGACTGAGGCATGATGTGGGCTCTGTATTTATTTATCTCACCCTACCAGTCTTCCACAGAAAATACAGTAGTTGTCTTTTTATGAAGTAGGAACATTTGGCAGCACTGCAGGTGCTTTTTGTCCAGTATCTCTGTTACAGCAGGCAGAAGCTAAATGGGTGATTACGGATGCACAAATCTCAAGAGATTCAGAAGTTTATTTCTGACAGGCACCCAGGAGTGTTCTTGTTTGTATACTACCCAAAGACACTAGTCAAACCTCTTATGTATTCATTTCTAACACTGCAGTGTCCTATTTGATGACAATAGCCCAAATTCATTTACAAGAAAGTTTCTCTGACTTCCTTCTTTTTCCCTCAAAGATGTTAGACTCCAGGAATGTGAAGTCAGAACAGGTTTGTTTAGGTTGATATACATTTCTTAGGACTCAGAGCTTAAATTGAGACATCCCAGGCTTATTGTACTGTGTGACATGAGACAAGCTAGACTGCATCTGGTTTTATGCTTAGATCTGGTGATTTGAATGGTATCACATAGCAATATATAAGCAAGGTAAGTGGGAAATAGAGAAACTATCAAATACAGAAGATTTTCTTTGAACAAAAATATGTCTGTGCCCCAAAAGCTTATGTTTTTTTCCAGCTAGAGCAGTTGTTCTGAAACTGATGTCTCTTCTCTTCTTCCCGTCTTGGCTTTCTTATACACAGGGATCAGCCTTGTTTTTACATGAACAGGCAAAATACTCTTCCTATGTGAATGGTGATTGAGCTGTGTAAGCTAAAAAAGGGAAATCTCACCATCTTTCCTCTTTCTTTGCACAGCAGAAGGACTGTGACTGCTATTAGCCAGTGGTCTAGGAGTACAGGCACACCACAGTGCTACAGAAATACAAACAGCCTCAAGATGAATGTGCAATATTTGCACATAGGCAAATTCAAATGGTAGGACAGCAGGATTTAACTGATTTCAACAGTTTGGGGTGCCTGTATCTCAGGTTCCTGTGAAAAAGGATATATTCTGTGCAGCCTGCTTTAAGCATTTTTTTTTTCCTTAGAAATCAGCCCTGTAAATTGGGTGTACTGGACTCTGGTTAGGGGCTTCATTTAACCTTTCCTGGCTTTGCACAACAGCAGCTTGTAAAACTGCTACCTGCACTTCTTTCGATTAAAGCAGAACTAATATAAAACAGCGTTTCTGTCTGCTTATAAGTCTCAGGTTAAATTAAGAAATAAAGATCCGGCAGACAAAAACAAGAGAAGATTTCGAAATTTGCATAAGCAATATTTTCAGAGATTAAAAAAAAAAAAAAGAGAAGTTCATTATGAACCTTGGGCAAAGATTTGAGTGGTTTCTTATTTGATCAGAACCTGTTTGTTTATCCCTAACTTTAACCATATGGGAACAGTTTTATGGAGCAAGCTCATAAAATGAAAATGACAGAGTGCACAGCTCAATCTGAGTCTGCTTGGGCTGTAAATATCTTGTTATCGCCTGCTATGATGCTCTAAACCTGAGCTCCTGTATTAGCATAGTCAGTGCTGTGTTCTTCCAGACTGTAAAGATAGTTCAGCCCAAAGATCCAGAAATGTAGAATGCCAAAAACACACATCAATATAGAAAATGTCAGCATTGTAAAACAAAGGGCAATACAAGGATGGACATCAGCTTTAATGAAAGNAAGAAAGAAAGAAAGAAAGAAAGAAAGAAAAGAAAGAAAGAAAGAAAGAAAGAAATTCTTATGAAATACAATAAGATCAAATCAGACACAGGTGAGGTGAGGAAACTCAGTCCCAAACAGACAATGTGATTTGCCAAGACAGCAGAACAGATCAGTGAAAGAATAAAGTAAATCTGATTTTAAAAATAAATGTCTAATTTTATTTTTTCTGATTTCTTTTACTGAGCGTTTCCACGGCACACAGTTGCACACAGTCATGTCTTGGCAGCTCTTAGTCTTTTAGCTTTAAGAAAGAAAGAATGAAAAAACTCCAACAAAACATCAACGAAACCAAAACCAAGCCTGAACACCAACAAAAACAAGCCCCAAGTAGCCCTTCTCTCAGTTTTTCTGCCTGGAGGGGTACGAACACTCCTCACCCAGTTTCAGGATGCCTGTTGGCTCATTTACTTGGTGCCCCATCATGTTCAGCTGATCACCCGGCAAAACCTCCCCGAAGGTTAGAATCCTCAAAACACTTATGCATCTGACCCAGAGAGCCTTCAGTGTCTCAGTATCACCAGGGTGCTGAGAAGAGTTAAAATTCATCCCTAACTGATGTTATACCTGCTCCCATCAGTGCCTAGTTACACATCAGATTGATTGTAAAGCTTTATTGTTTTATAAGTCTCTGCTTGGTCTGTTACCAAGTCACATTAACAATCTGTTAATGGTTTTCATTATTCCCAAAGCATCCACAATAGGTGTCTACGACCTGGAAACAGTCCTTAGAGGAGTGAAGAATAATGACGATAATTGTGTTGCTCTGTTCCTCAGGTGACATTTCTGATGCTCCGGCAGCGAGGGTTCTGAACCGGGTTTGCTCCCTGAGCAGTGTCTGGCCCGTAAACAAACAAAGAGATTTTAAGAAAATGTAAAAGCACCCGGCCACAATGCGGAGCGGAGGAATTCAATTCGCTCCTGTCAGCGCTAAACTTCAAAGAAGGGAGGGAAAAAGTTAAGGAAAAAATGCAAGCCTGTCTGGGAGCTACTTCCTGAAAGTAAGCCCTCATCCGTTTTTAATGAAAACAGTGGAAGTAAACAGGCTGCCTTCAGTCATTTAAATGTAAATTTGGCTAGAATGTACGAGGAAAAAATCTTGTCTTAACAACTTGATGAGAATTTGTGAGTCCGATCTGGAATTTCTTGCTGGGGAAGGTGGTGCTAAATAACGATTAGGGGAACATCAGCCAGCAGCTGTGAAACACAACTCTAGTTCCCAACTTCAGCGCTGATCTGCTGCCTGACACTGATCAAATAACCTGACTTCTCCTTTCATCTGTTTTCCACTCATATTTAATTGAAAAAATAAGTTTTGATACCATTGATTGTTGTTTTTCATGCTTTCAGACAGCAGAAAGAAACATTTGGGGACATATCAGCTGATGCTTTCAAGCACGTCTGTGGTTGAAAGGAAAATAGAACTATACTTGGGTGATTAGAAAGATTTAAAGAATCCATTTTTTGATTAGTTGTTCTTATAGAAAAAGGTGAACCTTTCCTCAGGCTCTAGAATATTTTATAAGCAGATAAAATTACTGTAAGCTGGACTTTATCACTGGTGAGATATATATATTTATATGCAACATTAGAGAGTCAAATTATTCTTTAAGTATTAAAAAATCTGTGTTAAACTATTTTTAAAGGTCTAACATGACTTGCTATCAATAAACAAGCAATGTCATAGAAAAACTAACATTATGGAAAGATGAATTGGTAGACAACAAGAAATTTGGATAATTCTGAAAAAAACCTTCAGTTTAAAAGTGTGGGATTCTTTCCCAGACAAAAATTTCTCATTTATGTCTGCACACACTCCATTGACTGTGCTGTGTTATAGGTCCCTGCTTCCCTGTCCCTGAGGCTCACCCGTGGTGCCTACTGAGTACAAAAGGAGGGTCACCATAGACTTTAAAGGTCAGTTCTCTGTAAGATGGTTCTGACATACTTTGATTCATGCAGGGGATTTTTGGTACAAATGGTAGAAATTGGGACAGTTCCTCTTTCTCTGAGTCTTCAACTGTCTTTCACAGACTGGTAAAGTCAGGTCTCAATTAATCACATAATTCAGGGATTGAAGCCAAAGAAATACCAGAAATTATTTCTCTGCTTTGCAAATATGCACATCTAAATTTCAGTAAACAAAATTTAGGATATTAAATGTATGTCTGCAGTCTTGACATCTTAATTGCTCATGTAATCTACCTATTGTTCCTGTACTGATAGAAATAAATTGTCTAGACCTCATATCTAAGTGCTATTATATTCCAAAAACTTTTGTGCATCTCTCATGAAAATCTCTGTTTTTCAGTCTTCTTGAATCTCATGCTAAAGGATGATTTTGTTTTTTTCTGTGTAAGTCATCAGACACCCCACTGCCTAATTGGAGATCATAGGTCCCATGATAAGAGCAAAGGACTGAAAAATAATTGGCTATTGCAATGCTCAGCTTTGAAGTCCTTAAATCCAATTTTGTATTCACACTTAAGAACTTCACTGGACTGGTTTACACATGACAGGAATTTTTCTTTTTAAAGACTTATTTATAAATTTTTTAAATTATTTTTAAATGGTATTGAAGAGGCTTAGCTTTTAGTAAATACTCACATGTCAGTCATTTGGACTAGTCTGAACAGACCAGACCTAAAGCTGATATATACCTCGATGCAGAGTACGTGTGGATTTTTTTTATTTCTGGCTCTGATTACTTATCTTCTTTTTAATTTAGCAACTTACATTAAAGTACAAGACAGTAAGATATCACAAAATAGCAACAACACAAGTGTGAAAGCAATGCAAAGCAAAGTGATGCACGGAGAATGAAGTATATACTTGCTACAGTCATTCTCAGTTTTACACATCATAATATTTTGTTCTATAGATCCATAGCTGTTGATACAAACAGGGTGTTTCTAAAAGAAAATTTCTCAAAATGTTACCATGTTTAATTCTTGAGACCACAGTGAAAGTATCAATTCCCTGTGAGGTTCAGTATTGTTCCAGGTGTCCCAGGGTACATTCCCCTAAATCCTTGATTTTTAGGGGGTTACATGGCAATAAGTAAGAAGTAAAACAGCTTCAGAACAAGCAAGTGAATTTTTTCTTTTAATGATGAGGTGATAGCTCTGAATCTTCCTCTTTTTCTCTTCATAAAGCATTTAAATTATTCTGAGTATCTTTATTTATACTGTTAAAGAAAAAAAAAGAAGGAAACAAAACCAGAAAATAAAGGAATCTTACTACATAAAAGAAGCAAAGAAAATATAATCTTTTACTTCGATTTTTTTTTGCCAGCAGCTTATAAAATCTCTGGGTTATATGAAGCTTTTAATCTATCACCCAGAGCTGAACCTTCTCATTGAAAACACATTTTATTGAATTGCATTAAAATTATTTCACCATTTTTATAGGCATAAGGTGATCAAATACATAATGTATTTTGATGGTCCCCAGAATGTCCCTGATGTGTGCTGGCTTTTGCTAATTAAATTCAGACTACTTGCTTTTTTAATGTTTCATTTTTTGTTTCCCTTTTTCTGTCTCTCTCTTTCTTCTTTCTTTCTTTCTTGCTTTCTTTCTTCTAAGGAAAAAATAAAGGTCAGCTGTTAATTAGCGGTTTTCTGAAAGTATCCATTAATATTACATAAATTACTGCCTCAAAATCCAATTAGAATCCTGGGCCATATTGAAACTAAATAGATCATTTAATTTTCAGGGCACAATATGAAATGAGGTCTAGGAAGGAAATCAATACTGGTTCAGTAAGGAAATATCAAGAGAGGGGTGTGTGTGGGGGTGGTGGTGGTGTGTGTACTCACATAACATAGTAATCTCAGCTCTATGAGGACTTGGATGCATGAGATAAACATGTATTTAAATGTGCAGCAAACTTGGCTTTAAAACAATAGGAAAATAGCTAACTCCTCAGCTGCCCGTGTTTTTTATTCTGTGGGGTTTTGCACTCCTGATCTTCTCCCCCTCCCCACCTTGTTGTTGTTTTGGTTTGTTTT
>VWZV01007598.1:0-11338 GCA_013397155.1 Irena cyanogastra
AGAAAGAAAGAAAGAAAGGAAGGCCTTTTTATCTGATTAAAATTTCAGTGCTGTAGATAAAGGGTTAGAGGGGAGCATTGTTCCTTCTCAGTTTGTATGCCTGAGTTTCATTCACAAATAAGCTCAGAGTATAACTGGAGAATAGTACAATACCATGCACAGTGTGGAATCACATCCTAGGGACTGGCTCATTCATAAGAGCACTCCTCACCTTTAGAAAAACACCTCTTAAGTGGGATTTTCAGGCTTAGAAATTAGACACTGGTGCCTATGAACACTAAGATCTTATCTGGGTTGGTATCTACAATAGAAGTGTTTCTCAGTAACTGTTAGCCTCTATTAAAAAAATTATTAGGAATGCCAAACCAAATTCTATACCTTCATTTATTTTTTTTACACTATTAATTATTATCAATGCAAAATGTGTTGGAGGTTATTGACTAACAAGGACAGTGGCACAAAGTTTTAAGTTTGGTTGTGATTTACAACCAAGAATTTAAAGAAATTTCAGTTAATTCAGCTTAATAAAATGAAAAAAATATTTGTCTCAGTGTTGAATTTA
This sequence comes from Irena cyanogastra, assembly GCA_013397155.1. Taxonomy (NCBI): domain Eukaryota; kingdom Metazoa; phylum Chordata; class Aves; order Passeriformes; family Irenidae; genus Irena; species Irena cyanogastra. The sequence continues at coordinate 563 of VWZV01007598.1, forward strand.
CCTTCAAGGACAGGCCAGAAAGGGTCATAGAGGGATTGCCTTCCATGCAAAAAAAATTTTGACTGCAAAGAGCTGTAGTGGAAAAACCATGATGAATGAATGGACAGTTCTGGGTAAAATTTAGGAGCCAAGACAACAAAGGGCACTTCATGGGTGGTTTTTACTACAGGTTACCTGACTAAGGAGAGGCAGTTAACTGGAAGCATCTTGCTTGCAGACTCTGTTCCTGCTGAAAGGCTTCAATGTGCTTGACAGATGTGGAAAAGAGGCAGAGCAAGATGTAAGCTGTCCAGGGGATTCCTGGAGTACATTGAGGGTAGTTTTTAATCCGGGTGATAGACCACAGGATTGAAGGATTGAAATTACTAGACTTGTTGCTTACCAACACACACAAACTAATTAGAGAGGTCAAGATTTGTTGAGCCTGGGCTTTATATATCATGACCTGCTGAAATTCATGCTTGAAGTACACGGGCCAGGTGAAGACTAGGCAGGACACTGAATTTTCAAATAACATCTTACCAATTGTTTAAGGAAAGGAACCCCCTGTAAAGTTGGTCTCAAGATAAAAAGGGCTGAATAGAGCTTGCAGATCTTTAAGAACTTTGTTCCTAAAACAAAAAGACTCTCATTCTTGTTACCACATATCCCCAAATGTAAGAATAAAACATAGGCAGAGGCAACTGGGACATAAATCCCATGAACTATGTAGGGCAAGGAAAAGAAATGACAGGGCACAGCTGGAGTTTAATTTGGCGAGGGATGCTAAGAACAATAATAAGAGTTTTGGTCAGAAAATGAAGATTAAAAAAAATATACTGGATGAATAGGATATGAGAACTCATGATAATTGACAGGGAGAAGGCTGAAATACTTCACAATATTTTTTATTCTGTTTTCAAGTATGCTATCTCTTCCCATATCTTAAGTTCCTTAATATCAAGGTAGGGACAGGACAACAAGCGAGTTCAGATTTGAGACCATGTGAGTCTCCTGAAAACGCACACGTGTATTCCAAAGTCTTGAGGATGTTGTCTGATGTATTTTCCAAGCCACACATTCAAAAAGTCATGACAATCATATGAAATCTATTCTTTCTTGCCAATATGTAAAAAGTTCTAGAAGAATCTGGAAACTGTTTAACCTGCCACACAACATCAGTTCCCTGTTAGCAAAATTGTTTCTCTCTGTTTATGTCTTGAATGGTATTAAAGAAAATAATTATTTAGAGCCCAGGAAGGAACTATGCAATACAGGTTGGACTATGCAATACTGATTTGTGTCCTTCTGAAATAGTTTCCCTAAATATCTAAAGATTTGTTATAACTGATTGGAAAAATTAATTATAAGTTTTTCAGTGGATACTAAAATCTCTTTACAGGAAAAAAGTAATCTCTTTTAATTAAGATTAAAAAAACTTAAAAAGAAAAGTAAGAAATAGACAAATCTAACTATCTGCGTCAAGCTTACCTTGATTGAATATTCCACTTATTTGAGTCAAACTCCTATGTTTGATTTTGGGTTTGTCATACCCATTCAATGTTTCCTTCTGCTGGCAAAATGCTTGATAGAATCAGTGTTTCATATGTGTCACACTTTTCTTCTCTCCTAAGGTCTAGTCATCCTGCAGCTGGACTACAGCTACTGTGACATAATGCAGACTTCAGCACCCTGAACTACTGCAAGGCATCAGTGTATCCCAGAATTTATGAGCTGGCAGAGGAGCATCTGTTATAAAGAAGAATGTGGTTTTGTGGCACCCAAATGACAGCCAGATCACACCTAATACTGCAACTCCACTGAACAGTAAATAAAGTTAGATCATTCTGGGATACAGGGTTTTAAAGATACATTGAACAAGCTGAAATAAAGTATTTTTTATTTCAAGACTGTCAGTGTTTCCTCTTAGTGGATGCAAAGGAAGGCAAAATTGCTTTGTATATTTTTGATACCTCCAAATGTCTCTAGGATCTATACATTTTAGAAAGTATGTGAAATTAATTAATAACTTTATTATGCACTTGCTATAATATATGCCTAATTAAGGCTGGAAAAATAAAAAAAGATACTATGATGGGCTTTCAAAGAAAAACACATTTTGAAATATATTGGGGGAAAATGTGAGCATCCTAGTTGTAAAAATGTACATTATTTTGAATTCTTTATGGGAAAAATTATGTACTTCAAAGCATGTTGAGAAATTAAATTTTTCCTACAGGAGAGCATAAACCCATCACAGAAGTTAACTACTGAGAATTTTTCATCTATTCAGGTGAAGATCATCTCTTAAATATACTCAGTAGCTCAGTTGTTTTAATACGTGGATGGAATGAAGGCTGCCATGCTAGAAGTATGCCATGCTAGTAAGTATGCAATAAGTTTCTGCAGAGAATATAAGGCTATTGGAAAACATTAAGATAAATGGGTCTACTGATAGGAGAAAAATTTAATTTAGTTTATCATCTTCTTAAAATTGTTCTCAATTACTTTGCACATATAAATAACAGATACAGGAAATAAATAAGAAAAAAAGACATATAGGCAAAGAAATATAGAATGAAAATAAGTAAAACAGGTTTGGAGGAGAATTAAATATATATAAGTGAATGGACTACATTAAAAGAACATAACTTTAGGGTTTGAACAAATGTAACAATACATAAACGGCAAAAAATCTCCAACAACAACAACAAAAACCCCAAAATTCCAAAAAACCAAACAACTCCCCCACTCCAAAAAAAAACCCAAACAAAAAAGACCAATCCCAAACAAAACTGAAATGATCAAGAACCAATAAAACAGGTGTACTACCCTTTTTGCAGGTAATGTTCCTTTAAACTGCTGAAATGTATTTAAAATCTATTTGGAGATATCTTTGGAATTAATAAATTATTTTACTTATTTACGTTAAAGTAGACTGGGATAGATAATTCTAAGAAAAAATACTCTTTTGTACATATATAGGGTGTTTTCTAATGTTCTTCACTTTGGTGTTTTTTGGTGTTTTAGATAGTGCAGAAGACACCTCATGGCCTACTCCAGATGACATTGAAAGGCAGGGACTGTCTCACTTTGATTTGGCTGGGACAGGTGTAGAAATGTGGTGGCATAAGTCTAGTTTGACTGCTGCTGTTACAGCAAGCATGAAAATGTTGAATTTATTAACAAGGGAAATGTTAATGCAAATTCAGGAGTCACATCAGTTGTTGACACAGTAACCTTAAATTTCATAAAAAAATTAGGAGTCCCTAAGTGCCACCTTCAAAGGTGTAGGTTTGTCTTCTGCATCAAAAGATGGAAAGAGTGTGAAGACCCTCAAGGATGGTGCCTACTATGGGCCTGGATAAACGGCAGCTGGTTGACAAAGCCTTTTTGCTTCAGCTGCAGAAGGCAGCAGGCTCCAGTCTCTTACCCTTCTGGGAGACTTCAACCCCCAGACATCTGCTGGGAAAGTGGCACAATGAGCTCAAGGGAATCCATGAGACTCGTGGAATGTGTGGTGGGTAACTTCATAAGCCAGGTAATGTAGGTACCAGGTTTATGATACTTGGGAATGGGGCTGTGATCCAGCCTCATCCCCAATGGGCCTCAGCTGGGGAAAACAGGTGATGAGCACAGACTGTAATGAAGAGCACACAGGTGCAGTGCATGAACTATAAGGGGTAAAAAGGTTGGGCTTGAGAAGCAGAGGAGACAGACGCTAGCAGAAGCTTGCAGCTGTTGGAGGCTCATGATGTTCCTCTGTCTGAGCAGGCAGCCTGAAGCCTTCTGACAGGGTACAGTGCTACTCTAGATTATTGTGTGTCATGGCTGTCTTAAATATGGACTATGTCGTGGTGTGTGCTGCGACAAGGTAATAGCTTAACCAGAGGGGATGTGATGCTGGATCTGTTGGTCGCCAACACTCTGAGCTGATCAGGGACACCAAGACTGGAGGCAGTCTGGGCTCTGGTGATGGTGAACTGGTAGAGTTTGCAGTCTTGAGGGACATGGGTCAGGCAAGGAGTAAAGTCAAGACCCTGAATTGAAAACAGAATTCAAGCTGTCAAAGGCGATAGTAAATGGGACCTTCTGAGAATCTACTCTCTGAGACAAGGGAGGAGAAGAGACCTAGCAGGTCCTTAAGGACCTCTACCATTGTTGCAATAACCAATGGTCTGGAGGCACAAGAAATCAGAGAAAGGAAGGCAAGAGACTGGGATGGCTGAGTTGGGACCTGCTGGTCAAACTTTAGGGCAATAAGCAAATGTACAGGAGGTAGAAGCAAGGACAGATATCCTGGTAGGAGGAGTGTGGGGGTGATGTTTGGTTGTGTAGGGATGGAACAAGGAAGCCCAAGAAGGAGCTGCAGCTGAACTTGACAAGGAATACAAAGGGTACTGTACAGAAGGGTTTCTACAGGTAGGTTAGACAGAAAAGGAAGATCAAAAAAGGTGTACACCCACCCACGCCGTACTCCCAAAAAAGATGGCTGTCAAACTGGGAACAACTGATGAGAAGGCTGAGGTACTCAGCAACATTTTTGCATCAGTCTTCAATGGCAAGTTCTCTTCCCATACTTCTTGAATGGGTGGATGGCAAGACAGGAACTGAAGGAACAAGTCCTTCCCACTGGTAGTGAAAATCATGCTAGTGGCCACATAAGGAAGCTGCTGGCATGTGCATCTATTGTACCTGGTGAGATGCATCCTAGAGTCCTAATGGAACGGACTAATGTACTTGCCAAGCTATTCTCCATTATATTTAAAATTTTATGGTGAAATCCAAATTGATTGGAAAAGGGAAACTTTGTACATACCTTTAAAAAGGGTAGAAAGGGGGACCTCAGGGAACTACTGACCTGTCAGCCTCACCTCTGTGCCTGGGAAGATCATTAACAGAGCCTTCTAGAAACTATACTAAAGCACATGGAGAAAAGGGAAGTGAATAAAGATGGTCAGTATGGCTTCACCAAGGTGAAGTCCTGCCTAACCATCCTAGCCATCTCCTATGATGGAATGACTATTTCAGTGAGCAAGAGAAGGGCTGTAGACTTCTGTAAGGTCTTTTGCACTGTCCTACACAACATCTTCTCTAACTTGAAGGAAGGATTTGACACCTGGACTGTTCAGTGGATGAGGAATTGATTAGAAAGTCACATCCAGAAGGTAATGCTTAATGACTGTGTTCTGATGGGCTTTGTGATAAGCGGTGACCCTCAAAAGTCTATATTGGGAAAAATGCTTATTAATGTCTTCATTAATGATGCAGATGAAGAGACTTAGTCCACACTCAGCAAATTCTCAGATGTCACCAAGCTGAGTGGTGCAGTTGACACTCTTGAGGGATGGAATGCCATCCAGAGGGCCCTGGACAAGTTTGTGCAGTGGTCCATGGGAATCTCATGAGGTTTAGCAAGGCCAAGTGCTGGTGCTGCACCTGGGTCAGGGCAATCCCTGGTGCCAGCCCAGGCTGGGCATGAATAGATCCAGAGCAGCTCTGCCCAGAAGGACCTGGGGGTGCTGTGGGTGAGAGCTGGACCTGAGCCAGCCATGGGCACTCCCAGCCCAGAGAGCCAAGTGTGTCCTGGGCTCATCCAGAGCCCCGTGGGCAGCAGGGGAGGGAGGGGATTCTGCCCCTCTGCCCCCTCTGATGAGACCCCACCTGCAGAGCTGCCTCCAGCTCTGGGCTCCCAGCACAGGAAGGACATGGAGCTGTTGGAATAAGGCAGGAAGAGACCTGTGAAGATGATTAGAAGGATGGAGTGCCTCTCCTTTGAAGAAAGGCTGAGAGAGTTGAGGTTGGTCATCCTAAAGGAAAGAAGGGTTTGGGTTGACCTTTGAGCAGAATTTGAGTACCTGAAGGGGGCTTGTAAGGGCACTGGTGAGGGACTTTACAAGGACATGTAGTGCTAGCACAAGGGGCGAATGGCTGTAAACTCAAAGACAGTAGATTTACTTTTCACCTGCTGTTCTGTCTGCACTTTTCTTGACATTTCTATACCATTATGTCACTTAATTTCCAATAGTAGTTGATAATCACAGTTGGGTTTGGAGCTTCTTACTCCAAACCCAACTAGTATTCTTCTTACTGCTTGTTCTCTAAATGTCCCTTTGTTGGAATAACTATTAAACTTATGAGTAAGAAGTAGTGAGGTACTCTAGGATATACTGAAAAAATCCATTGACTTTGACAATTCCTAATTCTAATATATGACAATTATGCTTAAAAAAGATGAAAAATTTTATGTAATAGATTTTCTGATGCTTTACCCAGTAACACTTCATAGCTTCTGACATTCTACTTGGAAAAATATTAAATGGATGAATATATTCAACTATCAAAGAAGTGTTTCCTAGTACTCAAATATTTTAATTTTCCAACTGCTCAAAAACTAATACACTCCCTCTCATGTTTACAGTACATCTTGAGTGCTGTTAAGATTTCTAACTGTTTCTCCCTCATTTTCATGGCTAATTTATACATATTTATCCTTCTTTAATTTTTTTCCTTTATGCTTTTTCTCCATCCTGGTAATTTTTTGTTGTTTGCTAACCTTCTTAGAGTGTAATTACCTCTCTTTTACAATGACACGTCTAGGGTTTAAGAGATTTCCAGTAATCAAGAGAGCTAGAGAACTAGAGGAAAAAGAATTCTTACTGTGTTATTCTAGGTTGCAGTGTACTATTTATGAATATTACACACCAAAATTATATTAAGATCATCTAAGAAGCCATCTAAAGCATCAAGGTTTTAAAAGGATCTCGTCTTGCAGAAGAGCCAAAGCAAAGAAAGTTTGAAAGAATCAAGTTTATCCTTGAATAGCAAATATGTGAAGCTTGAAATTGAATGGCTAATTCAAGCTACTGTTCTGTGTCCCTGCTACAGAGCATTTTCCATTTACATACATTCCATCATGTTCTGACTGTACCTAAAGAGATCTGCCACACAGTGAAATTTTTCCAAAGTAGCAAAGGAGTGATTACTTCTATCAAGCTTGTGACTTCATTTTGAGAGCTTTCTGAATTTAGTTTGCAGATCCTTTTCCTGAAAGTAGTAAGAATCATCTGATCCTGGAAAAATTATGCAATAATTTACTAAATTTTAGCCAGAGAAGATCATGCTTGTTATAGAAATGATGCTGTCACAATCTTTCTCAACCATGATTTTACTTTATCTTCACAATATAAATTTGCTTTCAACTGGAATCTAAAAACTGACTAACAGAAATATAAATGAGAATGGCTAGTAATATCAATTGTGCCATGTTGTGTGATTAAGAAAGATCTAATAAAACTAGCTTTTGAACTGCTGGTGAAGACACCTTTCTGTTTAAACTAGGAGCGGTAACCTCAAACCTTTGTTTCCAAATCATATTAAAAATATTTTTCTGCTGTTGTCTGTCTGGAAATGTAGTTAAACACCCTTCAGAAAAAAACCCTGTATTTTGGTATGCATGTACAAAATATCATCTGTATATGTAACATTTTTCATTTGTGTGGATGAATTCACCCCTAGTTCTATTTGCATTGTTAAGTATTTACTATCTATATATATGTGTAGGAGAGACATACCTACAAAAAGTACAAGGACAACTGAAAAATGAGACCATGAAATAAGAAGGCAAGGATTCACCTGTCTCTATCTTTGATAAGTTATTTTATCTCAAAATAATTTGGGGTGGGGTTTATTTTATTTTTCTGATTTAACTTTTATTTGAAGACACCTCTGAAAGTATAATCGTCTGTGCTGTGGAACATTTTCTAGAGTTGCCTATGACAGCAAACATCTTTGGGATTTGGAGTTCTTTCTTCTTGTTATTCTGCCTTCTTCCTATCATCTACACATCATCAGCAAAGCACAGATATTCCCTATATGTCTGATTTTGATCCATGTATTAATTTGTGAATAAGTGAAGAATAACTCCTACCTTCTCAGGTCACCCTTATTTAACTGAATATATCAAAATGTATTTAAAATACTCAAAATGAGCTTGTCCAACATAATTCTTTCAGAGCATTTTTTCTTGACATTATTGTTCTGCAAATAAACAGAACTGATTAGCTTTCCCTTCAATATACAATTTTATTTTTCAAGGTTTAATTCAAGGTAAATACTAAATACATAATTTTTAAGTTTAATGAATTCTGTTAGTCATTTAGATTTGCATTTTGAATTTTGGGGACTAGTGGGGATAATGATGCATTATGAAAAAAAATCAGAATACAATATTTATTTCTCCATTTGAAAACAAAAGAGAATTTCAATTATAAAAAGAAAGCTAGTTAATTAAATAGTTAACTATAACTAGAAAGCTAGTTAATTAAATGCGCTACATTTCGTAATCATCAGTGCAAACTCTGTAAATTAGACAGAATAACTAAAAAGGAAAAAAGAAAGACATAGTTTCCAAAGTTGGATAATACTTCATGTTGCAAATGATGCATGTTTAAGACTTTTATTAGGCATTTAATACAGCTGGATCCTACTGTTCCATCTGATCATTACCAGTTAAATAAAGGATGTTAATGTTAAGACTGACTACTTAATTAGCACTATCTACTTTATGATGAGATGCCAGCCTACCAGCAGCAAATGAGTTGTGAAGACGATATTCAAATAAAACAATTAAGTTGTCTCATAAAGCTTTGAGGCTGATATTTAGGCAGGTTCTCGTGATCATAAAAACTCTAAACACACATAGGCAGAGCAAATGGAGTGTGATCTAGCCATGAAATATATACTTAAACGAAAAATTTTGTTGGGACACATGTTTGGAAAATTTTATGATCCACCTCAAGGTGAATTGAACATGTATTAGTGTGTAGATATAAAAAGAAAATTTCACTAGCTATATATTGGGCTGAATTTTACTGCATTAGGCTGTTTGACATGGAGTCTACCAAGATGTGTCACAGTTTCCTTACATACACTTCATAGAATCAATTAAAGAATTTTAGAATGGCTTGGGTTGGAAGGGACCTTAGAGATCATCTCATTCCAACTCCTCTGCCATGGGCAGGAGCACCTTTCACTAGACTGGGCTGCTCAGAGCCCCATCCAGCCTGGCCTTGAACACTTCCAGAGATGGGGCACCCACAGTTTCTCTGGGCAACCTTAACAGTAAAGAATTTCTCCCCACTATCTAAATCTATCCTCTTTCAGTTTAAAGCAATTGTCCCTTGTCCTATCACTGCATACCTTTGTAAAAAGTCCTTCTTCAGTTTTCATGTAGGCCTTCTTTTGGTACTCCATTCTCCTTCATGGCTGTATTTGAGCTTGGTGTTGCACCAAGCTGAGTTCAGGATTTTGTCCTTGTCCTTGTTGAACTTCATGAGGTTTACATGGGGTCAACTCAGAAGCCTGTCAAGGTTCCTTTTCCTGACATTCCTTCCCTCTGGCATGTGGATTGCACCACACAGCTTGGTGTTTTCAGTCTACTTGCTAAGAGTGCACTGATCCCACTGTGTTGTTACTGAAAAAGAAGTTAAAGACCCACTCCCAATACAAACCCTGAGGAACGCCACTTACCATGGATCTCCTCTTGAACACTGAGCCGTTGACAGCAGCTCTTTAAGCGCAACCATCCAGGCAATTCTTTATCCACTGAGTGGTCCATCTGTCAAATCCATGCTTCTCCAGTTTAGAGATAAGGATATCATGCTCAAAAGCAGCACCAGTCCTGAAATCAGTTTTATGGGATACCTCAGCCCAGCTGCGGGTCCATCCTAGCCTAGCCCCGCTGCCTAATAGTGGGCTGGAGCTTGGGATTCTGACTGCTCCTATTCCAGGATGACTACAAGACAATGCTGACAGATTTTATTATCTCAGCATCAAAGGAAACCTCATTCTCTTGCAAGAATCTGTTCTGCCTCTGACATCCTCCTTCAGTCAGCTTAATCTCTTCTTGCAGCTTTGCTTTCTTACTGTCAGGTCATTTGTGCCAGATCACAAACTCCCACAACTGAGTAGATACAATTAGAATTTCCCTTTCAATCTTCCTGGAGAGTGTTACAACTGTTTAATACACATTACATCTTTTCAGAAACAGAACAGTCTAACAAACCAGGAGCCTGGTGTTTGATGATTTTTGAAGCGTTTTCTGCAAAATTCACAGAAGCTGAAGAATCTCAGGATAAATACCTCTAAAGAAATGCTTAACTGATTTTGAAAAATCCCTCTGTAGCACCACAAGGTACTAACTTCAGGAAAAGATTTGTTCACCTAATGTAAAAATGGCATCTTACCTCTCCATAGCACTGCTCATCATGGCTAGCAAAGGATGTGCAGTGATGTAGTACAACTAAATATAAACCAGGGATACTGTCTTTGATCAGACATTTTTCACCCTGGTAGGACACAGTTAAATTGAATAAGAAACAGGAATAGTTCTGCATTCAGCAGTTTCTTCTGCATTTGAGATTTAAACTCAAATTATGGATATTTATCAAAATTAAAATTTGATGCAATCTATTTTCTTTTATTTCAAATACTGCACTATTAATCCTTTTGTATGATTAAAAACATTTCAATTAAATAAAAACAGAACCTAAGTNACAATACATCAGTCAATCCTGCCCACTCCAACCCATTTAGATTCAACTCAATTAAGCTTGAAAATTTGAATTGGAAAGTGGTAAAATATCTCATTGTACAATAAAGTTTTGCTAGTGCTATCCCAGGATGGGTTTTTTTTTCACCTCTCAGCATCATTGTTAGTGCATTTCAAAGTAAGTTAAATGTTTCTTGAGGAAGTTTCCCATATAGGGTAGAATTTCTAGGAGTCCAACCACTGAG
>VWZV01007598.1:12051-23440 GCA_013397155.1 Irena cyanogastra
ACAGAACCTAAGTTACATGTTTATTTGGTCTGAATTGTCTGTTTACATTGAACTCTCTCAAGATGCCACCATGTCTTAGATCTTCACATCTCATATTCCTTTTTCTTCTGCATTCCTAAAATTAGTGAAAAGAAATCCTAAATTNATTCTTCTCTAAACAACATTACATTTAACAGTTAAGCCTTCTTAATGTCTTGTACTTTAAAAAAAAAGTATTTATAAATGTTATTACTGCTGTGAAATACTTTTTCAGAAGTAGGGTAGAAGAAACATACAGGTGGCATTGAGGATGTGTTAAAGTGTCTTTTATTCATTAAGCCTTGCAATATACTTCTATTACTAAATTTCTTCCATCTTTCATTCAGACATTTTTTAGTATTATGTAGTGTGACAGATGCACTGGACTCCCTAACCAAACAAGCAGCAGTTTGGTACAGCTTTCAAAGGAGGTAAAATCCCAGCCTATACCTGTGGAAAGCACTCCTCCAGGAAACCCACGAAGGAGCAGTGACCCACTGAGCATCCATGCTTGTGAGCTTGGAACACTGATCATGAAGTTAGCACGAGTAGTGTGTGGCTTTTCCAAGACTCTTTTATCAAGGAACAAAGAAAGTTATGGGCACAAGGAGTCTTGTGGGTACCTCTACCATTGCATGCAATTTAACTGTGAGCCATCCGGTTTACTCGGCAAACATTCGTGCCTGAGTGAGCATTTGAGCTGTCTCTTCTAGGCAGTATGGCTGCACGGTGGTATTCTCCCTGGAGTTAGGATACTTCTCAGGGCTTTCGTCTAGGTGGTGAGACTTTGTAACAATGACAGATTTTTGAATTAGTCCAATTTAAGTTCTCTCTATATTGTAGCTGCACTGCATGCCAGGTGACTCACTCTTTGTGCAGCCACCCCTCTTGAGACCGGAGATTCTTTAGTTGAATTTAAGAGATTCTTCCATGCTCCAGACAGGGAGATCCTTGGTAAGAGACTGACAGCATATTGAATTAATGCTAAAGAAATCAATTCAGTCAATATTAAGCATTTCAAACCTTGTATAGATAACTCCTTCAGGTGTAAACCATTGTGCAAGTCTATATATTTGTGATGAGGCAGTGAAACATCTTCAAATGCAATACTTCAAAAAGAATTTTTTTGACATTGCAGGCAGTACTGTTCTGTACTTCAGGCTCTCTGTACTGCCTCAGTATTTTCTGAGTTGATTTCGTTTATACTGTCAAATAGATAGCTAGACAGATAGATAAATTTGAGTTGAACATTCATGAGCATTTCAGAAAGTTTACACTTGAAAAAATCAGCGTAAATTCTGCTTGAATCATGTGCTATTAATGATTTTGCTTTTTCAGTTTTCTGGCTTTGGTTATCATTGAATAATGAATGTTATAAAATATTAATTTTTTAAGGTACTCACCTGTACAATAGCCTACAGCCTAAAAACACCCAATTATTAATATGTAGGTAATCACTTCAAGATTATTTTATTGTGTGGTTCTGATTACTTTACAGAACTCCTATTATAAGTTTCTACAGACACCCTTGTTCTTTGTACTACCATTCAAAGCACTGGTCACCAAAACAGTGTAAATGTAGCTATCCATTTTGGCAACAATCACTCATGTAACATAGATTTCAGGAAGACTAAAAAACATTCAGTGGTCCTGAATTTTGTGTAGCCATGTTCTTGAATAATATTTTCTACCTAGTTTTACTTTAACTCTTGCAACATAATTGATGCATTTATTAAGATTAGCCTAGTAGTGGACACTTTATTTTGAACAAGAGTTCTTTAATGAATCTAAACCAATAATCATGCCAGAATGCTTCTGAATACTTTGCTCTGTGACCACAGATTTGCAAAGTAAACAGTGAATATCTGTTAATGCGGATTTAAACTGGACATTTGATACCTAGAGAAAAATAAGCAGGGAGGTGAATGAAGCAGTGGATACATTTCTGAGGAATGAAGTCAGTAGATTGCCAGCGACAGGTTCAATTACTGGTCTCTGCACCAGTGACATATCTGCCTTAAACTCTGAGAAATGGGCAGTGGAAAAGGGATTAATAACTCTTAAGATTTGGAGAAAATATGTAACCATTCAGGCAGAAAATTAGCAATTACATTTTGTGCCATCAGTAATAAGTATTTCAACAAAGATCTTAGGTTAACATCAGACCATGTGACAGTATATCAACCATTACACCTGTGTTCAATCAGCAGCCTCATCTCTCAGTGATACTGAGCTGCTTAGTTCAAATGTAGCTAGTTCAGTGATAAGTAAGATGGCTGACATCTGCTACAAAAGCATTCAAAAGCAATTTATTTAATAGTCTTGATGGTGACTGTTGAAAGATTTTGTTCCATTTTTAAACGTATGCATTGATAATTTATCTCTTCATGCTCTTATTCTGAAATCCCATCCTATTCCTCTCCAAACACAGTGACATACACCCCTCATAAAATACTACAAATAGATAATTGTGTTACACATGTAAGCAATATATTTGCTAGTAGTAACTATGCAAGTGATAGATCAACCTACTGAATTCAGAAAAATGGAACACGCTTTTCACCTCACTATGAAATCTAAAGTTGTTATATGGAAGCTAAGTTCATAATCATTATTAGGAAAGGAAAGAATAAAATTTATTGTCAAAAGCCAACTGAAGACTATAAAGATCAATGTAAAAGAACACATTAAAATAAGACGGTTTTATAAATTTGAAAAATATGCCTGTGTTTTCACTTTTTAAGCTAAATATTTTTGAAGGAATCTCAAAAATTGCTGAGAATATTTTCATCAGTTTTCATTAGAAATGAGAATGTTTTCATTAGTTCTCACCACAAAAAAATTCTACCTATACTAAGGTATGTCCTACCTAAGCTAAGGACAGAAATAGTTTTTTTATGCTGGCTGGTTTTTGGAATTTTTTGTTTTGTTTTGTTTTTTTTTTTGTTGTTAATTCCTATTCTTAAAGTCTTTCAGCACATGTTATTGCTGGCAGAAGTGAATTTGTAGCTTTTGTCATCATACCAGGCTAAATCCAAAATACATTTGTTACTACACTTATAGCATAGGGGCAATTCCAGCTGTTTGTGGGACTTGGAACACTAGTCAAGTATGCCAAGTTCCACACCATTACAGTTTCTTTGACAATAACTTTGCATTGAGGTATTATTAAAGCATGTGGTGCAGACTTACTCTCAGTATGTTGCTCTCTGTACACATCTGAGTTTGTTTGCCATGAACTGAGGATCACAAAAAGGAAAAAAAAAAACCAAAATAAAAAACTACAATAAACTAACATAACAAAATGTAAGAAATGAAATATGTGAAACACATTTGTTTCACAAAGAGGTGTAAAACACTCTAATCAGCAATCCTAATCCCAGTACATATGTTGCTCTTAGATTCCTCCACAGGAAATGTTTTTACACACACATACCACATTATTTGAATTTGAGGAGATACAAGAATTCCAAATGTTCTTTTCCTGTCAGGTGTAGCAGACAAAATTAAATTACATGTGGGATATTTCTTCACTTGACTTGTACATACTCCTATTGTCATCATGTATGTGAAGCCACAAACCAACAATAGCAAAATTATCGTTTTGCTGGTATGGCAGTCCAGAACAGAATTATGGGCATTATGTCCCTCAAAAAGCTGAGTATGTTTTGACAAATACAGCTAGGTTTTCCCTTTATAAAGGAAATGTGGATTTTTTAAAAAAATTGTTTATTTTTATATTTAATAGCCTGTCTCTACTTTTGTTTGCAAATGCTGCGCTGATCAATCCTCTAAGAAAAAATTTTCTCACGTGAACATTGTGATTTGTATAATAAATAACAATTTTTAAATTTTTATTGAAGCAAAAAAGGAACTGATTTTTGAACTAATTAAAGCGTGCAATAACAACAGGCAAAGAATTTTGGAAACAAGCGCTTTGCCTTTTATAGATAGTATCTTTTTAGCACTGTATTCAATTAAAATTATGTTTATATTGAAATGTGTGAATACAAAATGACAGAAGCTGTGATCATTTGAAAAAAAATCTTAAAAATAGACTTTTTTTAAGTTTACCTTATTTGCCTTTCTGCTTTAGTTTATTTTAGAAACATAAAAATTAAGTTTTTTCAATATCTCAATTTGTAGTATGTAGCACCTGCAAGAGAAATGCTGGTTAGAAAAAGTAGGTTGATATCTACCAGCACTAGGATATTCTCTGTAAGAGGTGGGAAGTAGTGGTCAGATGGGATCCACTACTGACGGCTTAATTCCCAAAACACCTTGATGTTAGCCTTGAGGCTTCTCTACCTGATGACATCCTCCTGCACAACATCTGCCACATAGAAATTGTCTTTAAGGACCTATGAGTTTTTGTCTATTGCCTTGCTGATTTTACCTTGCTTTACATGTCTCTGTGGTGGGTAGGTGCAGATGAGGTGGGCACTTTACCACCACAGATTTATAGGTGTTACAATTTTCCAGTAGAAATTGGCAGTTACAAGAAGTTACTTTCTTTTTCTACTATTTCAGCAGCTCAAAAGAAGCGGTACCAGAGATGATGATGCCATTCACTATTTCATACAAAATCGTTCTTAGTAGATAGTCACTTATTCAGCTTTCTGCTTTTAGGTGTGATTGGTCAGAGGCTCTTTCTTGGCTGGAAAAAAAACCCTCTTTGAGCTCTGTCCAAGAATGTGCAAAAGTGAATTACATTCCTTTGTTGCTCACAAGATGCAAAATTTCTCAATTTATGAATAATAAATCCAAGAGTTTCAGGCAAATATAAGTTCATACTGAGGAGAAAGTCACGCTAAAGAGAAGTGTTTTGAAACCTTCATGAACATGAATTCACCAAGTTGTTTCAAGTCAAACTTTCAGGTTTAGGGCACATTCAGTCTTCCAAACAGTCTCCTCACTGGGAGAGGATTACAGAAGTTGCTGCAAGCTTCCTTTCCATTTTATCCATTCTTACTGTTCTTTGCCAAGGTTAGAAGAAATTAAACTGTAGCTGTTCATATTTCTTCCTAAACACATATTGTCACCTATTATTATGTTTTAGTGCTTTGTGGAACTTTTGAAGTAATTTAGTTTTCATATGGGAAAAAACATTTACCCGAAAGCTAATCTTGAATTATATAGCATTTGAAGAAACTGCCTGAAGCATGACATATCAAATTGGTACTTCCCTTTGCTCACTATCAGAGACTGGAACAATTGCCTCTTCGGTCTGCAGATCCAAGCAAGTTCTAACTTTGGGACCAAGAAAGGATGAAGAGAAAAGGTGGTGGCTAACAGTTGGCCTGGAGGCCTCACAATTATAACTAATCCTAATTATAATTATATAAGTAACATATAATTAATTACATGACTAGTAATTATATAATTCAAACAGTCTGGACTGTCGGGGAGCCATTATAGGCCATTGGGGATGCAGGCAGCTATTGGCCAGTTAGCCAGGTGGCAACCAATTCAGCCAATTGGGACTAACTGTGTGGACTTTGAAAACTGTATAAGGGGAACAGCACTCAATAATAATTGGCTATTGCCGCATGAACACGGAGTGTTGTGTTGCCACGCCCATCTCTACTGCGACAAGTGCTGATACCCAACATGATAGGCGATAACCAGGCCATGGGGGATTACAGTGGAGACAGAGCCCAGCAAAGGGGCAGCCAGGAGAACTGCCAGCAGCCAGGAGAGCTGCAGAGGTCCGGACCATGTAAATAGAAGAAGCTGCTAGGACATGGAAACACAAGTTTCCATTGAAGTAAATGCTGTGGTACAGGTATGGATGGTCTTTTTATGTTAATGGGGGATAAAATACATATACGAGCAGGTTCTACAAACCTTGCTGCTGTGGTGCAAGAGCCATGGACTGGACACAACTGGTAAAGACATTTGAACAACCTGGCGGCTGGTGCTGGACACTTTAAAGCAGATGAGAACTGCAGCAGAAGCGCCATGGGCACCACGTCAGGCAAAGTTGGAGAGCAGAGTGGAGCAGTGGGGGGAGTGAATGCCATCTGGGGCACATGGGCAGAGAGGACGGATGAGAAGCCGAGGGGGGAGCAACCAAGCTCCCCTATTATCCAAGCTCCCCTATCCCTTCAGCACCGTGTTGCCGTGCCACCGGATATCCTCCACTACCAGCAGTGGACACATTTGGACAGGTCCAAGCCTGCTCACACCTCCATTGTTATTCTCCATGCTCTGTGTCACCATTAACTTGCTTGACATGCCCCTGTGTGTGGCTGATTGGGCAGACTGGCACGTCCACCAATGGCTATAGTGCGCAAGTGGAACCCAGAAATCAAGCAGTGCCCAGTGCTCGGTGCCGGAAATGCTGGCACAGAGGTGCAAGCGCCCAAACCCAGAAGTACTGGCGCAGAGCTTGCTGGCACCTGAGACTGAAACACCGCATTCTGCCATGAATGCAGTCAGGGCTCAAAAAGCCGGGGGGACACTGCGGCAGCCAGCACCACTGTCAGCATCCAAGGAGGATGAGCAGTCCTGGGGATCAGTGAAGCTGAGCGGAACTGCACACCACCGAGAGTCGCCCCGGAGCAGAGCTGCGCACCACCCTTGCACCGGGACTGGGGAGTGGGGCACGGGCAGAGTAGCCACGGGGTATGGCAGGCGGCACCTTCCTGGCCACTGCAGCCCACCATGGCCTTCTCGCATGTGGCATTGTGGGTTCCTGATGAGCAGGGCAGACCCAAAATTATTCACCGAATTGGGATGCATTGAGGAAAGCTCCCTCGGTGAAGTCTTCCAACACATAGCCAGGAAGCTTCCAACAACAGAAACACACAACAACAACAAACAGCTTGCTCAGCTAGATTTTGAAATGCCTGGCCTTATGGAATTTAAGAACCATGTCTGTGAGTTGTTAAGTATTATTGATGTTTGCCAATTCTTTTGTGATATTGCTGTAAACTTTGAATTAACAGAGAACTACCTAAATTTGATTATGACATACACGATTCCAATGAAAACCTGCTTTATTAAATGTGAAATTATCTTGCAGCATTTGGCTATGCATGGGAATAACTTCTAATGATTCTGGTTGTCCTGGTTTTGCATGGGAGACATTTATGGAAGTGATGCAAACCTTCCAACCACTGGAAAGCTGTACATGCCGCTGTGAAAAACACATGTTAAAGACGAATGAAACCTGGGAACTTCCTCTTTCTCTTCCAGCTGGCAAGAGGCACCACACCTGGCCCCAGTCTTGGCCAGGCCAGGCTGGGCACCTGCTGCAAGGCTGTGCCTCTTCTCCCGGGGTGCCTGCCGGCCCCCGCATCGGCTGCCAGGCAATGGAGGGAGTGCCACAGAGCCGAGTCGGGCTGGACCATGGCTGCAATTTTTGACGTCTTCCTGATAGCCTGGGGCTGAGCCGAGTCTGCCAGCCCCTAGGAGTGGCCCAAGGCTGGGCCAGCTCAGCCAAGATTCTATCACCATTGAAATTCGCCTGCAACCACCGGGCAGGGGAGAGGAGAAAACTATCAATCCTCCCGACCACAGTTGCTGCTGCCTAGCCTGGCTGGGGTCAGTTGACCATCTGCAGGCCCCAGCTGAGATATTAACTCTTTCAGTACTTCAATCCTCCCTTGAGTGAGAGAAAAGAACAAAATGCAGGCAATACAGAGGAGCAATATGAAGATACCAAGGTCAGTGAAGGAGAAGTCAGGTCCCAGATGAGAGGGATGAGGAGATGCCTTGATCTTGGGGCTGAAATCCTCTTGTAAAGCTATGGAGAAAGATGTAATTGATACATGAGACTCTGTTTCCTTATAACACATGAAAGCATGGGGAGATGAAGTGTTCAAATTGGTATCAAGAAAAGGCCTCCATGCCAAAGTAAACAGATTATAAAGTAGTTGTGATCTATGGGAAGTTTGAACAGAGAGAGAGAGGAGTGATGAAAACCCTCTGCCCCAGGGAGAGAAGAAGAAGATCTCTGTTCCCAGAGATGAAGATGATTTTAGAGAGTTAGATAGTGAGAACCTTGGCCTTTGAACAGCTCATCTTTAAAACAGTACCCCCTAAGTTGACATGGCCTATAAACACAGCTGTGGGAAATCTTGTGGAAAATGTGAGGGACTTCACGATTGCAGATTTCCCCAGGCAGCTGCTATTTGTGAAGAGAAACACAAAAGAACTGTTTTCTAGTGGAGAAGTCTCCATAACATGAACAAGAGGGACTTCTCTTCCTAAGTGAACTGAAGAAAGGCTATTCTAGAGGTGGTAAACTGACTGAAATTTTAGATTTTGTTTTTTTACATTGCCATGGGGAAAGAAAAGGTTGTAGGGGGAGGAGAAGTGTCCTGAAGGTTTTGTTTTGATTCTTATTGCTTCTTCTTTTAGTTACTGTTAATAAATTTTTCTTTACACTCTTTTAAAGTTTTGAGCCTGCTTTGCCTTTCTTCTAGTCCTTCCTGACAGTAGGAAATAGGTGAGTGCATCCTAATGAGTGCACTGGTGATTGACCAGTGCACACTTATTGGTGCATTGGCCGGGAGATCTCAAATTGGTGTACCAAAACGACTACACTGGTTTTGTTCTGCTAACTAGTTTTAATATTTGCCCACTTAGAAATAACTAAAGGTTTTTAAGGATGCATTTTTAGAATTGGTGTAAGATCATGGCAGCTACAGATTCCCGAGAGGAATGATGTTAAGTATACTGATAGTGCAGTTGAAAAATTGGGTAACAGCTGAAAAAAATTAAATCAAAATCTGAACGTCTCCTTATCTCTTAAGTGTTTGATATTGCTTGTTAAAATATGTTAGGGAAAAACCTCCTGGCCAAGGTCTTGGCTCTGGCCGAGCCATGGCCCTGTCTGGCAGGGGAAGTATGCCTTCAATGCCAGGTATTTCTCCAAAAATGAAATCAAGTCATGTTGACTTGTAAATCTGGTCTTATGGAAGCTGGACCACTTTTTTGAGGTAGGCTTTGAGGTCTTGTCTGGAGAAGACTTTCCAAGTCCTGGCTGGGAAACGGAGTTCACCAGCTGTGGCAGACCCTAGGTGATGGTAAGCATTTAGACAGTTGTAAGTATTTTTGTTCAGTGGTGCTTATTGTCTTGTTGAATGCGTTGTCTCACTGTTTTTAATGTGATAGGTGGGTGTTTTACTGAATACTCTTCTGAATGTAACAGGTTAATTAAGGCTGAGAACAGAAGTGGCAACTGATAACCTATGAGGAGAAATGTCTCCTTACCTGCAACTTTAAAAACTAAACAATTTTTAAGACTACCTGTGTATCCACAATACTCAGATTTTTCATCCCACCACCACAAGTGGCAAAGAAGTGATTCCATGCGATCACATTGAGTCTCTCAACCTCAGAAAGTTCAGCTCAGAAAAATGCAAACGTCAGATAAATTGATTGGCAAAGTTTACAGTGGGCAGCTCCTCAAACTCAGTTAGAGGAGGTTTACTGAAAACCATTAAATGATAATAATTCAGGTTAAATTAGAACATATACTAATGGTCTGCATAAATCAGATGTGCAGTCAAAAAGCATCTATTAGAGTGCATCTGCAAAGGGTAATTAAGAAAGTAACAAAACTGTCACTGAGTTTAAATTCATTCTCGCATCTGCCCTAATATTTTTTAACATATAACTCCCTTCCTTTTATTGAGAACTACAAATTTTATTGGGAAAGCTAGAAAACCAAAAAATTAAGTACTGAAATAGAGACAGCTGAACAATATCATAGTGCATGCTTAAAAGAGGCCAGACTTTACTGAACCAGCAATTATGGAGTTGTTTATATAAAAATGGAATAGCATGGGAACATCTAGTGTGTCTATGGCCCTTTAAAATATTTTTAAAATGCTTAAAAAACAAAGAAGGGAGAGTGCAGGGATGCTGTATACCCCCCACAAAAGCCTTGGATGTTCTTGAAATTCTCAATCACAACCTAACAAATGACAGTTGTTGGATGCAGGATGTTGTCAGCAATTGTGAGAGAGTTTGCTCATTGCTTCAATTAATCCTGAAGAGTTAAACAATTAAGGACAAGACTAAACAGAAGGATATGTACCCTGGAAATGACAATTTGCCTATAACTTCATTTAACTTTAAGAATCGGACATTTTAAAGACAGGACAGAGTAGAAAGATACATACTTTACAGTGCAAACAAGACAGGAACGCGTTATGCCTGATAGCTTTTTGAATGTTATCTTGTTTTTGAGTTGACTTGTTTGTAACTTTCTTAAGTTTGAACAGTTAGACCACAGACATAAGTAGCCTGCAGCATATCACACCATGAAGCTGTGCTTGATGGCTCCCAGACATGCTTGTAAAATCTCTTGATGATATATGGAATAGACATCAGCTGGTAAGGCTAGACTTGTTGAGTTGGGTAAAGAGCCTCATTTGAACTAATCTTATTATTTGTGTCATCATAATTATTTTGCACATTGTGCTGTGTCTGTTATCCTTTCTGCAAGGCCCCTCCCTTAGTATTTAAAAACAAAAAGGGAGAACTGTGGCGGCTAACAGTTGGCCTGGAAGCCTCACAGTTATAAATAATCCTAATTATGATTATATAACTAACATATAATTAATTACATAACTAGTAATTATATAACTCAAACAGTCTGGACTGTTGGGGAGCTGGTCTAGGCCATTTGGGATGCAAGCAACTATTAGCCAGTTAGCCGGGTGGCAACTAATTCAGCCAATTGGGACTAACTGTGTGGACTTTGAAAACTGTATAAGGGGAACAGCACTCAATAATAAGTGGCTATTGCCACACGAACATGGAGTCTGTTTATACCGTAACAAGAAAATAGTAGAAAGCCATTAAAATCCTCATACACTCTAAAAGTTTATTCTTTTATGTGCAAACATTTTGGTGTTATTATGGCATTAACATTATATAGGTTGCTATCCAATTACCAGCAAAATGACAGTGTGTTGCACCATATGCTTCTGATATATACGCAACCGTCTCAAAACCTGTGACAATGCTTTCTGGTAAACTGAGTTGATGATATAGTGTATTGGTTTGAAAAGACAGGTGTCTGCTTAAGGAAGGCAGGACCCTTCCCTGAAATGGAAAATGTAAACCCTCTCCCACCAAACGATCATAATTTTTAAATTAAAAGGCTCTCAGGCAAAGACATGGGAATAGGAATAACAGTTCTTTACTAAGAAAACTAAAAATACAAATGCAATAGTACAAACAGAAAAAAACCAAAACTGACAGAGTCAGAATGCTACCTGACACCTTGTTGGTCAGGGTGTTGGTAGCAGTCCAGTTAAATGGTGGCTGCAGTCCTCCTGGAGTGACAGGCATGGTTCTGTTGACTCACTGATCCTGTAGAAGGGTGGATTTTTCCTCTGAAGGTCCAGTG
>VWZV01007599.1:4440-57889 GCA_013397155.1 Irena cyanogastra
CGCCGGGCTGGCGGGGATCGGGCGCTGCCCGGGCCGTGCCCGGCTGGCCTGGCCGGGCCGGGCCGGGGGCCCGTTCCGCACCCCGCCGAGCGCCTCCGGTTCCCGCGGGCTCCGCCTTTGGTATCGCTCCGGCAGAATTCAGAAGTGTTCCGGGCTTGTTGGGTCGGAGGCTGTCTCTGAAAATAAGTTTGTTGTGATAGGCACCTGAAAACGAAGCGCAGAGACTTAGCGAACTAGACTTAGCTCCGTTCGTGTGTAATAAGAACCGAAATGCCCTTTAATGTTTTTATGCACAATCATGTGATACTATGTTTAAAGTTTGCAGTCATGAGGAATCTTGTGTAATATATGCGAACTGCTAAAGGAGCAGTTATTAGTTGCACTCTTTTAAATGTTAATGACTGAACCACTGACTCTGGAATAAATTATTTCCAGTCTGACACGTAAACATACTTAGAACAGAGTGTGGAAAAGGGTGGGAGGTTTCCTTGTGAGATGTACAGTAAGAGTTCTCCAGATTGGGTCGCTCAGGAGTAGTCGGAGGTGAGTCAGCTTTGATAGTGTCTCTTTTTTTAGCATAGCTATGTTATACCAGGCCCTGAAAACACATCAGTAAACACTTGACGTGTATTGTGGTTGCTTTACGTGGCTGCCCGTAAAGCGGCAGCGACAAAAGCCTGATTCGTGAATCTAGAAGCAGTAGGAGGTTTTTGGGAAGTGGAGCCCTCCCCTGCTGTTGTGTGAGTGTTGGTGTTTGTTAAGTGGGTGTTGCTTGGTTCCCGTTCAAATCAAAACAGGATATTCAGACTTTTTATTATATTTGGTTACACAGATGAACCAGCGATTTTTTTTTTCAGGCTGACTACCTAATTTTTCAGGATTGCAGTCAGATGTAGGTTTTATGCCTTTATATTCCTACAAGGACTGATTTAGTAATTCTGAAGTTAAGGCTGGAGGGAAGACTATAAAGCTGTGGAAAAATATAACCAAGTAGATAAAGTAAATCAAATGTATTTATCATATATATTGCAACTTTGATATTCCAAAACTTAGGTAACTTTTTCATGTCAGTTTTTTTTTACCCTGCTCTTTTGTGCTGCAAGTTATATATTCGTTTCTTATGTTACTTTACCTCATACTGAAATAACAGACGGTGTGCTGTGAGCTCTGATTCACTTCATTAAATATAAACTGCTTTTGCATACTGTGATTGTCAGGAACAGTGAAGAGAGAAGAGTTCAGCAGATTTCTTACCTCCTCTAGTTTGTTTGAATAAACCAAAAGAAATAAAAGGTTATTTATTTACTTTGCTAATAAAAAGGGAGTGCTAATACCATGTTTTTCCTGCTGTTTAGGACTTTCAGTATTAGTCCTATTTGCAGTCCTTGCCAGATCCTTTCTGTAGTTAGACCCTGTGACAAGTAGGGTGCACACGTGCTTTGAAGTTGATCTAAAAACCAAAGTCATCTCCTAGATGCATTTGTCAGGCTAATGCTCAGGCACTGCTGCTGGCTTGCAGCCTGGCTGTCACGTAGGAAGAACTCCTGTTCCTGCTTTCCCTGACCAAAATAGTAGGTGGTTTATGCTGTTGATACTCAGCTGTCTGGACTGTGTGTGCTCGAAGAGCAGGGATGTAAACAGAGTTCAAAGGGGCTCTGAGCAGCTTCTGGGCTGCTCTGTAGGGCAGCACCACTGCTCAGCATCCTTGGACAACACATGGTGTTACCCCGAGCTGGGGCAGTGCAAGTGCAGGGAGGATTGCCTGGCTGTGCCACTGACAGCTCTCAGTAAATCTGCATTTGCATATGGCATTTAGTTAAAATTTGTCCCTTGGTCTGCAGAGCTTTTTGTAGTGACTTGTTTATAAGTGTGCTGTGATATTATCAGACCTCGTGTTAACACTTGAGTTGTTTGTGACACAAGGGCAGACACTGCATTTTCCCTATTCTTGTGTAACTCTGGAGGCAGAACAGGTGAGGGGAGTAGGAGCTGTCACTGAGGGGTTTGATCAGGTGGATTGATTTGGGCCTGCTGGTGTACATTCATCTGGATCTTGTGATCCTTAATATGGGTCCAGTGGTGGGCAGAGGGGGCATTTGGATCCTGCCCTTTGGCTGCAGTACACATTTCTGGTTCAAGTTTGTGAAGCTTTCAGTAAGTAACATGCTTTTCCCTAGTCCAAGGATTAAGGAACTAAAAATAATTTTAAATGTTCCTGTAATTGCTTTAGAGATAAACACATTTGTGGAACTGGTAAGAGGGAGTAGCAGCACACAGACTTCCCCTTTGCTCCCTTTTGAAGCAATCAGCTTGTCAGTCAGAACAGGCTTATACCAAATTTAGCCACTTCTCCCACACGGATCTGGTGTGCAGGAAAAGCTCCACTGACGGTCCCTTGCCTTGAGTCCCAGCAAGAGTGCTCTGTGTGTGTCACTGCCTGGATTTCAGCTCTGGGTTGTGGCTGCAGCTTGTTCTCTTCTTCACTGTGGCAGCCAGCAGCAATTGCTCTCTCATAGTTCACAGTGTAGCACCATAAATCCCAGCTGTCCATGGTGCTATAAGTTATTCTTACAGTTAATCCTTTGCTCTCTGAACACTTAATCAGACCTTTTGTGCCCTTGTGTCTCAGTATAAAACATGAATTGTGCATTGCCTTGTAGGTCTGTCTTTCAGGGCGTTGATAATCTGCATGTCATGCTTTGTGTATTCTCTGACCTAGAATGAGAAAATATGTATAAAATGTGGATGTTAGTGGTAAATTATATCTGCAGGTGGAGGTATTTCATATATGTGACTTGTCATTCTATGTTTGTAATTTTTAGATTGCAAGAAGACCCTCCTGTGGGTGTCAGTGGTGCACCATCTGAGAATAACATAATGCAATGGAATGCAGTTATATTTGGGTAAGAGTTTTTGGTCACTATGAAATTCAGTATTAGAGGGCTAAATATGACAACCTGGTGTTTGTTTTTACAGTTATTCTCTTGTTTCATGTATGTAGAGTCTGTAAACTTAAGAAAATGGCCAAGTGTTATGGTAAAAATCTCTTTTCACAGATAATGGAGAATGGTTAGGAAGGAAAAAAATTAAATTCTAAATTTGTTCAGCTTTTTTGTTGAATAAAGCTTACATGTGGCTTAATAAATAGGTTATACTGTGTTATGAAAAAGCAGAATCCCTCTTTAATATACATAAGTGTCCATGTTCTCAGCCATTAAATCCAGGTGTATTGGTGATTGGATTGAATCCTAGTAGGACAAGGTACAGGATCTGTCTGGGAAGTTACATTATGTATCCTGTGGAAGAGGAGGTGACTTAGTATCCTTTCATAAAACTGAAGTGTGCTTGCTAATAATCTGCTCATTTGTTCCAATCTAGTCACCTAAAGGCATATGTATTGTTTGGGATGATGATAAAGTAGATATCCCAGCTAGCAGAGTGACTGTGGGATGTGTCTTAGATACAACAGAGCTCTCAGAGGTTACCTATGGAGGCTTCTCTAATCATTTAAATTACTGCTTCTACCTGTATCTTGAAGAGGATGAGAAAGAAGATAGACATTTATTGTGCCTGTGTGGAAGTAGGTAGTGATCATTTTTAACTGGAGTTTCTTTTTAAAACCTTTCAGGCCAGAAGGGACACCTTTTGAAGATGGTAAGTTGCTAACTTTTGTATCCTTTGCTGTTCTAACATATTCTGCTTTTGAAAAATAATAGATGCTATCTGTGTATAATTTGAAACAAACGAAGCAAGTGAAGCAATGAGGCTTGTTGGTTATAAAAACATGCATCTTGATCCAAGCAGTGTCCTGTCAGGCTGGCTCGTGGTTGATTAGAAAGCTACGAAGCAACGCTTCTGTCAAGGCTTTTTCATACATACACTCAAGAGCTTTTAGCAGGGTTATTGGCCTGACACTGCCAGGTGTGTTTGCACATCTCTTTAGATGAGCTCAACAAGAGCTTTCCTCATTTCATCTTTTTGGCATATTTGATTCATCACTGTTCTCCTAATGAAGAACAAGTGAAAAACCTTGAGTTGTTCTTGATATATAGAACTCAGTGAAGTTGAGGGAATCCCGAATTTGTAGATAAACATGAAAGCTAGTGTGTAATGACCCTCCCTTAGGCATATGAGGAATAATGAGTTTAATAATTATAGTATTATTGCAGTAATTGGCAGCAGATGGGTTCTTCTCTGTGTTGGGTTGGAGGAATTACAGTAAATTATTCACTGATCCATAACAAAGGTTTTCAGTGAATCAGTTGTGAGCTCCAAAGACTGAGATTGCTGATTATGAAATTCCAGTGTTTCTTTGCTGGCACCACGATATCTTCTTAATGAAACGCCTTAAAGTCACTCAAGTCCATGGACCCAGCATACTAGGTCATGGAAAAATGGGATAATGTTGGATATGGCTGCCTTTGCCATGTGTACAGTGAGTCTCCAAGCTTCTACCCAACCTTTACTCTTGGGTTTATTACTCTATGCAGTAGTTTCATAGTTCCATTATCACTTGAAATATATGAAAAGCAATCAGATTCAATGCTATTTTTTTAGATAATGGTGAGGAGAAATACTGGTCATGGAGCTCATAAATTAATTTGTTGTCTATGTTCCTGGATATGTTTTTTTGTTGTTAGTTATCTGATTGTATTTATCTTTGTTATCTGATTGTATTTGTCTTTGTTTGGACAGGTACTTTTAAACTAGTAATAGAATTTTCCGAAGAATATCCGAATAAGCCTCCAACTGTTAGGTTTTTATCAAAAATGTTCCATCCAAATGGTGAGTAAACCATCTTTATTTAGCTGTAATACTCATTAAATATTACAGTGTGGTCATGCATTCTCTGAAGCTCCAGAATGCTTAATCTCTCTTCATTGCCATCTCCTAAGTAGATGTCTAGGACAGCAACTGCTTGATGAAAAATGGAGAGTTATGATGCTATTAAGAAGCAGCTATCTGCCTCTTACTAATCAATATGTAGCCTCAGTAGCAAAGCCTGTGAGTATTTTCTGCAGCAGCTGCACTTAGGTTGGTTTAAAGAGGCAGGTCTGGCTGCAGGTTCCTGCCCCCTTCCATTTAACAGCAGCCGTGTCAGTGCAGCCACATCATGAGCTGCAGGGAACTGGTGGAGCCAAGTGTTACTTACTCCTGACAGGTGAGGTTTCACCCAAGTCCCTGCTTTCATCTGGTGCTCTGTGCCTACCAGGACTAGCACAGGGAAGAAAATGAGGATGCTCAGTCACAGAGGAGGTGTGATGAGGGCAGCTGTGTGAGTGCACCGTGCTTCCTCCCCCAGCACTGATAGGTTTTGCTGAGCACATGCATGCAGAAAAAAGCCCTGCCTGCTGCTCCTCTGTAGAAATTATGCCTCATTTACTGTGCAGGCCAGTTTGTCTTTGCCACAAGATTTGTAATTTGTTGGGAACAAGCTAGAAGACAAGGGTGTAGAAGTTTGAGCAGTGAGTCTCGGGTTCGTGTGAACTCCATTAAGACTGATAGGTAGCCAGACAGAAGTAGAATTTCAGGCACTTTTCCATATTTTCTTCTGTCTACCTTGGTGCCTCTCACAGTGAGTGTAGGGTGTGTGAGAATGGGGCAGGAGCTGCCACTGTTCAGGGTGTGATGGTGTGAGTGGTTCCACTCCTGCAGTGAAGGCCTTGCTGCTCTCTGGGAGGCCTCTCCACTGTGACAGTATGGGTCAGTCACAATGCTGGAGCAGGACACCAAGCCTGCCTGTTCCTGTGCTAATGCCATAATCCTCAGACCTACCTTCTTGCCCTCTTAGGTGTTCTGTTAATTTCAGTAATAAATCTTCAGTGTGTGTCAGCCACTGAGAAGATGGTGAGACAAACTGCTGTCCTCTTTCCTAAAGCATTAATCTAAGCACAGACTGAATTGGAACAATAACTCTGCCTTGAACAGTGCCATAAATCTGACAATTTCTAAGTGATACCTGTGTTGTATTTACAGTGTATGCAGATGGCAGCATATGTTTAGATATTCTTCAGAATCGCTGGAGTCCAACATATGATGTTTCATCTATTTTAACTTCAATTCAGGTAACTTTGCATCTGTTTTACCAAAAAATTATTTACCAAATAATTATGTTATTGTTGGTCTCTATTCTAGAATTCACAGCTCAGTGATGGGGATAGCCAGGTATCTGTATCAAGGGGAGCTTCAAATCCTTCTCAGCTAAGCAGTGTTTTGAGATTAGATAAAGACAAAGATGCTACATCATTACTAATTCTGAGCTACAAAACTGCCGTTGTATATTTTTGCACAGGAAGGCAGTTACTGGTTTGTGTTCATTTTTAACTGTTTTTACTCAAGATAGGATATCAGATGCAGAAATTTGCTTCATGATTGAAACATGTAACTTTACTGTGAAGCCCTCAAAGGAACAATATTGCTGAAACACACTACTTGGAATAAGTAAAAATGGCCTGGCACAGTGGAAATGCACAATTCCTTTGCTTCTATGTGATTATTCTAGTTTTTCAACAGTGATGTTTCGTGGGAGACATCTTAGCCCCTCTTTAGTCCTGAATGACAGTAGTAATGTAATTACCAAATAGTCAGTTAGCTCCATGGTGCTGACTAGCACAAACTCTCTCTGTTTGGTTTGTGAAGCTACAAGTGTGTGCAGCACTGATGCTTAGGCAGGGTGTAATTTGAGGGTCAGTAATATAATTAGGGATGCCTAACCATGAGTTTAACTAGGTTTTTTAACTGGGCCATTCCGAGTTGTGTCTGCCTCTGAAACACATTTGACTTGAAAGAAAGTTTATTTTTTCTTTATTTAAATGTGTTGGTTTGTCTCACATTATTTTCCGCTTTTTCCAGTCTCTGCTTGATGAACCCAATCCAAACAGTCCAGCAAACAGTCAGGCAGCACAACTTTACCAGGAGAACAAACGTGAATATGAGAAAAGAGTTTCAGCTATTGTCGAACAAAGTTGGAATGATTCGTAACAGCTGCTGTGTTACTCTCCATCCTCATAATCATTATGTACAATTTAACTCTCAATAGAAAGGCTACCAGAAATTTCAAGTGCCACAGTTCTATGAATTTGCATAAAAACTCATTTGCAAACAAAATTAAGCCCTTCAGTTTAGGGAAAGCTTAAAAGCTTGTGTATCTCAATTAACGTCCTTTTTATTGCATGGTAAGAACTAAGTTATTGCTACATAAATTTGTAATATATCCTGTTTGTATTTTTTTTCCAAGTGTATAATGTTGGTGTGGAGTTTTCATGACAGAATATACACATTTTGTAAATCTGTACTTTTTCAAATATTGAATGCCTTATTTTTGAATTCTTTAGATTTTTAAATTGGAGAAAAGCACTTAAAAAGTTTTTATATATGAATATTTCATGTAAAACTGTTAAATACATAACCTTAGTGCAAGACATTCTGCTCTCACTCTTATCTTTTTCCAAGGGCTCATTTTTTTGTCCATGCTGTTGATACCCTGCACTTCACAAACAGAAAAGTTAATCCACAATGCAGCTGTCATTTTGTGGCATGTCTTTGCTTCTGCATCACAGCTTGACTTGATTCTGTGTGTCCTCAGTTGTATGAGGAAGAGACATTTTGGTAGCTGCCAATTACAAATGGGGAAACAGATGTAACTTTTGCTGAAAGTCCCACCTTAAACCAGCAGCAGAGTTGCAAACATAACCTGGATGACCAGGCTTGGTGATAACGTATTCTAATAAGTTTTATTCTTCTGAAATATTGTATTTTAAAAACCTGGAGAATGTTGTCATCTAAATCTGTCTGATATTCACATAGTGATACTGTAATATAGTTTTGAATATCTTATAATAATTATAGAGGTTTCCCATTAGTTTCCCTTGGGGGTAGGGTAAAAATTAATCACTAACAGAGGAAAACATGTCTGCAGATTTAATGGATTTATTCTTTAAAGCTGGACTGTGTACTGTGTGGTGAGGTCTCATGTCTGTATCACAGAGGCTCCACATATTCTTAAATTGACAGTTTAAAGAACTTCAGCTTTGTTTCTGTGAGTGTTGATGTGGTGGTAATTTCTTACTCTATTCTGTAAGCCAGGCTAGCTGACTCCAGTAAAGAATTAAGCCATTTTTTTCTTCCAGCATTAAAATTGTGACAACTTTTAATAATTCCAGCCAGCATTACATATATATTAAACTCCCCAAGTCCCATACCAAAATACAGCTCAATGGTGCCTAAAAAGCAATGGGAATTGATTTCACCTAGGAAAAAAAATGTTGTTTGTTTGCAGCAGTCATTACAGAAGTTATTATCAATGCAACGGAACAAGAATATCAATTTACACCTCACACTTGCTTGTAAAGGTCTGTGGTTTCTAGGAGCAGCACTCAAGTTTAGAAATGGCACTCAGAATACTGTCAAACCAGACTCTGTTAGTAGCTTGTGGAGTAAAACTCTACTGTGCCTTGGCTCAAAAAACATCAATACTGTGTAATAACTTTGCTCTCATTAAGTCAGTTTGCTTTTCTTGAATTGCTGAATTTGTGTTTAACAATTTTTCAATCTATGTCTGATTAATAACAGAAACTCCAAAGGATCCAATTTGCTTTTGGTTGTGGTGAAGTTACAGTAACACTGGCAGAGTGGTGCTACGTGGCTTAAAACGTCAATGCAAATATTTTTTTGTTCATAAATATAATATGGAAAAGCTTCCTCGTTCTAAGAATTAATCTAAACTTTGATTTTTCTTTTCTAAAATTTGCCTCCTCTTTAAGTATTTTTGATCCTTGGACATGTGTGTGAGCTGAGATTTGCTGTTCATTAGTGTTCACATTAATTTGATTTTTCCTGAACAGCCAGTTTGGCCCAGTTATAGATTGATGATGCTCAGAATACATTTCTGTGTCTCTGGGATGTGTGAGAAACAAAATTGGAGCAGGAGAGGGTTTAATTAATGATGAGCACTGCAAGCTGCCTGTGCTGGGACCCACACTGTTCAGGGACAAGTGTGTCTGAAGATGTGTAAGAGCATTCTCTGCAGAGGGCAGAATTTGAAGTTTTCACTCAGTAAAGTCTGGCTGGAAAATGCCCTGCTGTCCCTCAGACAGAGGTGAGGTGCTGTATCCAGGGTGTGGTGGGGAGGAGCATTCCCTTGCTCACCAGGTTTCCCACACTGTGATGACTGCAAGCTGTGGGAATGGTGAGAATCCAGGCTCCATGGAGACCTGTGGGGACACACTGCTGTAGAGGAGCTGGTGTTGCTGGAGGTGGGGTCCTGGTGCATCCCCAGGAGATGTGGGAGAAAGGGTGACTTCTGAGAGCCCTCCACCAATACACATTAAAAACAATCACAGAACATGGGTTAAAATATGCTAAAACTTGCTAGAAAACAGATATATAACCAGGCAGAAGGAAGCAGGCCAGAGGTCATGGTGTAAAGGACACAGTGTCCTGCTCAGCCTGACTAATGTGAGCTGTCAGCACTCACTGGTGCTGCTCAGGGACACAGATTCCTCTTGGAGCCTTCACATGTTCAGCATCTCCAGTGGGTTTAGATGTACTGACTGTTCAGGCCTGTGTGTTCCTTACTGCTCCTTGCTCCCACCACTCTCCTTTTGGGACTCATCCATGGGCTGAGCCCTGCAGGCTGCCCTGAAGCTGTGTGTGGGTGCTGAAACAACAGGTCAGGAGTGTGGATAATAGACACATAAAAGCCCTCTCCCTCTTTATGCTACAAAGAACAGGAGTGATGACAAAGACAAAAAGGTTCAAGTGCACTGATTCACAAGAGCACTCAGTACTCACAGTTAGCTTTGTGGCACAATTGCCTTCTTGAATAGTATACTGGGATGCTTGATTTTTAATGTATTAGGAGATGTAATGCACTAAGCTTGCTAGGACAGTGGAATTCATTAAGGAAGTTCACAGTTGATGGGTTCACAGTTTTGGATTTGTAATTTCTCATGGGCCTTTCATTCATTGATATTAAACAGTTCATAATCACTTCTTTTCCATTGGATTCATATAAAGATTGAAAAACAGTGGAGATGTCTTTAAATTATTCACCCCACAGTTTTTGTCTTGTATATCCATGTCATTCCCCTGATTTTACAGGTGGACAGATGGAGGCATCCAGGCTTGCAGCGTTCTTGTGTCGCTCAGGAAGCCATTGGTGGGGCTGTGGGTGTGAACCATTCCTGGGCATTCCCCAATCAGAGTTTCAGGTACAAAACCACCTTTGCCTTCAGGTTTGTCACACTAACGTTATTCATAAGAAGAATCAAACACTGCACTGCTCGTGCTGCTTTCTTCAGATCTCAGTTCCCTAAAGATGTCTCATCCAAATGCAGTCCCAAGCCAGAACTACGGGGCTTGGATCTTCACAAATGTGATTAACTTCACTAGTGTGAGTCGTCCCATTGGGATTCTTCACCAGAGTACAGATAAATGTGTGTAATTGAAGAATCAAGGCCTTAGGCTGTGAGAAGTGAAGAAATCACAGCTTGAGGTACTAGATCTGCAGCTTCTTTGTGGGAGGTTTTGTATTAATAGTCAATTAATTCAGTGTGTCAAACAAATAAAGCTTTAAATATTTAGAGATTAGGAGGTGCCTAATAAAAAATTTACAGGAAAAAAGGAAGATTCCCTGATCACTACAGGGGCATTGAGATTGTCAACATAAAATAGGTAGGATAATGTAGACAGTTAAATGCTTCACATTTAACATGTCAAGAGTCTGTGAGAATAGATTTTGTTGTATATAAAAATGCACCAGGAGAGGAAGAGACTTCTCATCCAGCCAGACTTCCCAATCTGTGTTTTTATTTGAGGTTTTTACTGTTTGTGGAAGCTGTCCCAGGCAAATACTATGCCTTATTTGTTTGGAATTGTTTTCTGGAAAAGGAAAGGTATAATCACCAGGCATTCTGCTGTAATGTGTGAGTTGGCAAGGCAGGTTCTCCACCTCTGCTTTGGATGGGGCTCCATGCTGAATGGCTGGTTGGACTGTGAGTGGGAAACAGTGACCAGAGGCTGTGGGGGAGTGGGCAGCATTTGTGTGAGCAGTGCCAGCTCCAGCACTCTGTTTAATTTGTTGTTCAAGTATTAAAACAACTATCTGACGTCCTCTCCCTGATTTTGTTAATCTTTCTAATGGAAGAGCTTCAGCAGGGTACAGAATGTATATGTCTTGTGTTGTCACACTGACAAGGGATCACAGACCCTCCTCTGCACACCTGACTTCCTTAGAAATGTAAACTGGTGTAAACCCTTGGATCCAGCCTTGGGCCATATGAACACCATGTACCTAGAGCAGTAAATGATTTAGCAGGTGTTCTTTTTATTTCATTAAAGTTTTGGGGATAAAACCAGTCCCAAACTAGAAGACCAGCAAAGAATATGTGTTATTGCAGGCAAGTGGATAGTTTTGTTGAACATGAATCTTCATGGGTAATCTCTGGAAATCTCTTCATATTAATGATGGTGAAAGAGGTGAGAGGAAAAGGACCTAAATCTAAAAAAAAAATTAAATATGTAGAATCAATGAACAAACTCCATTAACAGGATGCTGCTCTGCTTTTGTTGTGCATTCAAAGGATATGAGTCTTCTAGAAAATAATTTATCTTGGATTATGTGTGCGAATAGGAGTACACAGGAGTGTACATAGGAGAGGGCTTTTTGAGCTATTATAGGAACTTCAGGTGGTAGTGTTTGAAAATAAATGGGCTTTATGTTTTGAGGAGATTTTTCCTTAGCATTGTTATTGCGCCTTGAGTTCATCTCATAGCTCAGCCACCATGTGCAGAGAACAAAAAATAGGCAGAACTTTTTAGACTTTCTGATAATGACTGTAATTAGCATCACAAGCTATGGAAATTGTGATATTCCCTAAAGGTTTCTTGTCATTATCCTTGGTTTCTGCATTGAAAATAAAGATTTTTAAGACAGGGTATCTTCTGTATTTGGTACTATCCCACTAATGGTAACGTTCAGCCTCCGTGACTGCGTGAATCCGTTCTTAATGCTTGTGTCTGCTGTGGTCTGTGTGAAAGCTGTATCCTGCCAGAAAGCAAACATGCTCCTCTCAGACAGAGATGTTGTTCAGCATCCAGAATGAACCCTTTTTCCTGATGTGGTCAAAGCACGTAGCGTGGGATTTTCTAAGCTGGTGCAAATGCTACTAGAAGGAAGTTTGTTTTAAAACCCCAGTATGTCAGTGTTTCAATCAGGAGTTCAGTGAGGTCATAAAATAAATTATTTTTGCCCGTAAACAAGTGCCAGAGCTGGGTCACACTACTGCAACAAGGGAGATGTGGTTTGATGGCACTGATGACTGAGACTTGGCTGGAGAGGCTGTTAGTGGTGAAGGTGGGCAGATGTCCCTGCCCAAGCCTCAACCTGTAGCACATGGTATTCAGCCCTCAGCCCCTAGAACTGAAAAGATCTTGTGTTTCTTCCCTTGTTTTTCAGTTTGGGTCATTAACCGCCGTGTCTGATGCATTTCTAAGCTGAATAATTTTGACAGCTGCCAATTTGGTACACATACCATGGGCCGAGCTGGGAGCCACCGAGCTGGGGGAATTCTGAAGGCTGAGCAGAGGCTCTACCTGGCACAGCAACAACCTCAGGCATAAAGGGGGCCCTAAATACATATTCATCAGGGAACGAGTTGGTCAGAGATCACCCCAAGCATCTGAGACCCACAGAGGTTTTTATCCTGATAAACCTCTGCTTGCAAAAATCATTCAACACATTCACATTGTTTACAAAGCCCTGTTGAACTTTTAACTGCTGAGTCTCAGTGTTAGATTATTAATTAAATTGTTCGTTATCATCACCATTTATTTATTCTATAAATAATAATTTTTCTATTTTCTGGGTTTTTTATATTGCTGTCAATTTTGAAATTGATTTGGCTATGACTAGAAGATTATGGCTTCAGGGGTTTGTCTAGAATTCTGACAGATAACTGCAATGTCCAGTAAATGTAAATATTGTTATTTTATTACGTCATGTTAGTGCTATTATTATGGGAGGATTTAATTCTGAAATATGATACTTGACACAGTCTGAAGCAAATTGTCTTCAATGACTGACCAAAGTGGGAAGAAGGCAGAAATGCCATCTCCTCTGAATTAATTATGAACCACACAGCTCTTGCTGTTATCTGTTTACACGTTATTGGCCTTGTGATGTGCTGGTGAGAGATTTTCTTTCACTGTCTGGTCCAAACGTACATTAAGTCCAATTTCATTAAGAAGGCTGCTCGCCTGCCTTGTTGAAAGGGTCATTGTGTTAGTTATTACAGTGTTTTCTTTGTGCTGGCTTCCCCTGAATTCCAGTAACTATTTTGTAGAAAAGTTTGAAAGTGAACTTTTGATGCCTGTGAAAGCTGCTTCATTGACTTTATTGACTCCAGAGCCTGAAGTTCTTTATCCACAGAGATCTTTAAAAGGACACTAAAAAGTTTCAGCCAAAGCTGATAGAATTTGGTACTTATAGTATAGTTAAGTATTATAGACCCAATGCTGTTCCCATGGAGACCTAAAGGAATTTTTCCATTGAATTAAGTGGTAGCAAAGCATACCCTTTATTAAGTGGGAAAAGAACTGGACTGAAGAACTCAATTTGTTGTTCCCAGTTTTGTTTGTGTGCTTGCTCTTCTGTATAAAGAAATAGCGAAATTAAATTTTAGGTATCTTCAGTGACATTTTAAGTATTTTCATTGTGATTCATCTGCTTCAAGCTTGTGTTTGGGATAAGGGGGTGTGTTGTTCTGGGGTGATACCCCATGGCAGGCAAAGGCAGAGCTCTCCTTTCACTTGCTGCTGGTGCCTTTCCCTGCAGTCTGGCATGTGAGGAGAGTTTCAGTCTCCCACATCTCCTGCTTGGGAGAGGTCAGAGGTACAGCTGGTGCTGTCACTGCATCTCTCCCGTGGGTTCTGTGCCCCCATTCTTGAGGACACTTAATGTCCATTTGTGGAAACACCAACCTGTTAGCCAATTGTTTACTTCATACTCAAAGAAATCCCAGGTAGGCTCATATTAAGAAAGAGTTTTCCCATGCTGGAAGTTTGGGATATTGCTCCAAGGGTTGTTGGAAGTCCCTGAGGAGCCCTGCTCCAGCCATGGTGTTGAGTGGGAGCTCTGCTGCAGGCACATGGCCAGATCCTGCAGTTCTGGGGTATAAACTTACAGAAAAAAATAAAATGGAGGCCTCAGATTGTACAATACGGTGCTAAAAAGTGGTTTTGGTTGAAGCTGTGTCATTAAATCCTTGGCTACTGAAGTCAACAGATTTATGATTGATTTAACCAGAGTGAGGGTCTTGTCTATAATGAAGTCCTTTCATTTTGTCTCACTGAGATTCCTCTTGTTCTTTCTTAGTGCCTTATGACACATTCACTCCATCCTTGCCTCAAACAAAGAGAAATTATACTATCATGATCGCCCTTTAAATATTTCCTATTTGAGGACCTACTGAAAAGGCTCCAGAGGCAAATTCTTGGTTTAGAAGTTGCTATTTATGTCTAGACACATCTGAATGTTGTTATGCTTTGAATGTCCTGGATTGCTTGCTGCTTTCTTTGTAGAGATGGATGAGTCAAGAGAGAGAGTGCATTATTTTAAATTAACTTGAAAAAAGCTTTAACCAGCTCAGGGTTCTACTTGTTGCAACTGGCTCCCTCAATAAAAATACATAACAAAATAAGTGACACCACAAGGAAAATCCTTATTTATTGATGTTTTAAAGCAGAGCAGAAGCAGGTTCTCAATACATGACATTGGATTCTGTTTGCATATTATTATTTGAATTATTATAGTGTCTCAGACTCCTGGGCATGGCAAGGAGCCTACATGGGCTCTATACAAACAAATCCAGTGCCTTACCTTTACTCCAAAGGGCTTCCAGCACAGGTGTAAGGCAGGCAGTGACAGAGAACAGTCAGGCACAGAAGGGAAGAAAATAACAAAATCACTGTTAGTGTCAAGAGAACTACTGGTCTCTTTTGCTAACCAATTATCCAACATCATAATAAATCAATAGTTAAGCTTGACAGTTTATATATTTCATTAAAAATATGCACACCTGAAGTAGAAAGCCAGATTGTCCTCAGTGTGTGTATTTTGGCTCCACAAGCAGGTTACACAATACAATTCTCATAGACCAGGTGATCTCCACCTCTTGTTTTTCTGCAGTTCTGCATTTCTGAAAGTATTGTAAAGCACCACAAGTTAAATTGCTGCTTGTTTCTGTTCTTTCCTGCAAACTGTATTTGCTTACCAAGCAGATGAGAGTTATGAGGGTCAACATGAAGAGCAGCCTGGCTCTCCAGCTGCACTGGTGCACATCCATCTGAAAAAGGATGTACCCACAGCTCTTGCAATTACACCTTCCTTGCTGTTCTGTAGGTATCCATCACCACCCAGCATTCCTGGGTGGGTTATATTAACAAATACACAGTTCTCTAGGATTTTTATTTCATGAGAAACAGTTCCTCTGGGTCAACCACAAGACTTCTTGTTTCTGAATTTGGTACAGTCAGGGCAGGACTCACTGGTAGTAGGTAAAATGTTTGGCCTGTACAGGTACAGACATAGAACAGAACCATAGAAACATTTAGGTTGGAAAACACCTTTTAAATCATTGAGTCAAACTGTAAAAACCTCCATATCTGCCCTGGACCTCAAGGGTGGAGCTGCACAGACACTGAGTGTCTGTGCTGGCTCTGGCATCCAAGCTCAGCTCCAATGGAATGTTTGGGCAGCATCTTCAGCAACATTCCATCCTCAAACCTGGCAAGATAGAGGTCAGATATATACACAAGAGTGAAACTCTGGGTTTACATCACTTGAAAGACCACAAAATGTCATTAAATCTCTGTATATTAATTTATCCAGATAAATTGTCTCACTGCTGACTGTATGCTGGGTTACATTTATTTTCGAAGGATGAAGCAAATATTTCAAACGAATGATCAAAAGAATATTTTATTCTTTTCACATTCTGAGTATGGAGTCTATGAAACATTTATTCAGGAAATGAGGTATTAGGGCCTGACAGATATCTCTAGTGTCACTGAGTAAGCAGGTTATCTGGAGATTTCTAGTGCAAACAATCCTGTACTTTGATGAATACACAAATAATTGCCATTACAAGGGGTTGAAAGTAATATCAGATTGAAGTTACAGTCATTTCAGCAATTATAAATAAACTCTGAAAATTAAGTCAAAATGAGAACTATCTTTTTTCATCTGTGCATTTCTTAAGCAAAGAATAACAGAGAATTTTGCTTTAGGGTGTAAATAATAATATTTTTGTTGATCAGGGGGCTGCATGTAAGGGAAATAGATCGATGCCTGGTGTCTTAGGGAATTCTGCTGGAGGATCTGTGAAATGCTGCAGTCCTACATGGTCATAGCTTATGTTTGTCCTTGATTTTGTGTATGACATTCGTCTGGGATTTTGACACTTTATTTTCACTCGGTGTTGTCGTCAAAATGATGCAGACTTTCTCTGTTAACTTAAGTGTTTAGGAGCTCTGAGACATTAAATTGTAATTACATTGCTTCAAATGTCAGGTTCTTCAACATCATAGCACTGCTGGTGATAGAAACCTAAGCAGCTTAGGTGATATAAACCTAAGGAGCTTAATGGCTTGACGATGCCATTTAATGTATGGGGAATCTCCCTGCACAGGGAATCTGATAGGGGACATCTGAGTCACGGTGACAGCTTCAACAAGCAGGCAGGAGGGGAAGGCAGGGAGGGTGTGATGAGCTCAGAGGAGGTGAGCTGATGATTTGCTATTTATAGATGCACAAAGAGGCTCAGAGGCAGGAACTCCAGGCAGGGCCACTTTTCGCTGCGCTACGAAAATGATTCCTCGTCAGAGCTGCGAGCAAAACACAATTTGTAGCTGGCAGAGTCTCAGGGTGCCCTCGTTGTGTGAACACATGGCCATGCCACAGCAGCAGCTTTTGATGAGAGCCTGAAATACAGCACATTTTAGCAATTCTCTGCTGAATTTTATCTTTCTGTTCCTTGGTGTGTTTTGTTT
Source organism: Irena cyanogastra (assembly GCA_013397155.1). Lineage (NCBI taxonomy): Eukaryota > Metazoa > Chordata > Aves > Passeriformes > Irenidae > Irena > Irena cyanogastra. Next base: position 21,490 of record VWZV01007599.1, read on the forward strand.
TTACAGGAAAAGAACTAAATGATGCTATGCATCCTCTACACCAAAAGCAGCCTCCTCTCATTATTTTAAACTGAAGGAGTGCCAATTTAGGTTAGATATGAAGAAGGGGTTTTTTACAATGTGGGTGGTAAAATATTAGCACAGGTTGCCTGGGGAGGTGGTGGGTCCATTGAAACATTTAAGGCCAGGTTGGACAGGGCTCTGAGCAACCAACACAATGTCATTGATGTCCCTGCTCATTGCAGGGGGGTTGGACTGGAAGACCTTGCACAGGTCTCTTCCAACTCAAACTGTTCTATGATTATGATAGGGTACTATTCAGGAATTAATTATTCCAGTTTATTTACTGGAAGACTCTTCTCAGCCAGTTCTGGAAACTAGAGTTGTAGTACTAAAATCCAGTAACCTTCTCTTCAAATAAACATTGATGATCACAGAAACCAGTTGTGTCTAACATCCCCATCACCTTCAATCAAAACCAAAGAGATTGTGTTTGTTTCAGTTACTTGGTAAAAGGGTGTCATGGTTTAGTGATTTCCTTAAAAAAGGGGCAGAAAGGGCAGACTGAGCTCAGAGTTCTAGCCAGAAGCCTCACAATCATTGCTTGGAGACTATGAGCTGTAGCTGTGGCACTTCCCCAGACCATTTGTGTCCTAGGTAGGGCTAAACAGTAGTTTGGGCCATTTGCAAGCCATGGTTTGGCAATGCCCCCTCTGCATGGAGGGGAAGGCTTTAATACTAAAGGTGACAGCCACCCTGTCCTAGCTACTCCCAGTTCCAGCACCTTCCATCCAGTCAGGGAGACCCCTTTTTTTCTTGAGAAAGGAAAACATTCAATTAGATGAAGCTATAAACCAACAGACATGATAATCTTACAAGCAGGTTGGAAGTTTTGTCATAAATTATTTTCTTAATGCTCATAAAATAATAAAATTATTTGGTTTGTCAGGGCTCTTACAGACCATCTCATTCCAAGCCCCCTGCCATGGCCAGGGACACCTTGCACTATCCCAGGTTGCTCCAAGTCCCATCCAGCCTGGCCTTGGACACTCCCAGGGATGGGGCAGCCACAGCTGCTCTGGGCACCCTGTGCCAGGGCCTCAGCAGCCTCACAGGGAAGAATTTCTTCCTAACATCTAATCTAAATCTCTCCTGTTTTAGTTTAAAACTGTTCCCCCTTGTTCTGTCACTGTCTGCCAGTATAAAAAAAATCCCTCTCCCTCCTTTTTATAAGCTCCTTTTAGGTACTGGAAGGTGCTGTAAGGTCTCCCTGGAGCCTTCTCTTCTCCAGGCTGAACAACCCCAATTCTCTCAACCTGTCTTCATAGGAGAAGCACTCCAGCCCTCAGAGCATCTTCATGCCCTCCTTTGGACCTGCTCTAATAAGATATTTTCTGCCTTTCAGCTGCAAGAAAAAACCACTCCCCCCCCTCCACTCCACCCCCGCATGGCTGAGTGTAGCTCTGCTTCTGCTCTGGCTTAGACCCACCCAAGTCCAGGATCAATGTCATGCCTGTTTCACAGATGCTGAGCTGTGCTCAGGCTCGAGCCCAGAGCCTGCACACTGTTAAACCCTGGTGAGCTCAGTGGGTGCAGAGGAGCTCATCACCTCGGAGGATCGGGCAGATTCAGAGCCAGTGAAGCCCATGTCACATGCTTAGAAAGGTCAGCCCCATATTTACAAAAGCCCATCAGAGTTGAATTGTGCCCTGATTGAGATTATACTGGAAGGAAGACCTGGCTGTGCTGATGTTGACATGATTTCCTGAGAAACTAAAATTCAGGCATTTATTTCTGATGGTTTTGCACAGTGCAGAGCTCACAGCCTGATTTGTATTCAGCTGCTGCATATTAAGACTGGTCATTGCTCTTGTAAATGGTAGATAGGAAGAATTGCTATTCAGAGAAATATTTCCTCTGTTTTAGGGTAGATTTTAGCTGTAGCCCTCTGATTCCTGATAACCAAAGCCAGAGTGATGTGCCTGGCACTCTCTGCCCTACACTCCCAGTTATTTATTCTGTGATGTGCAGGAAGGAATGAGACGTGTGCAATCTCCATTCTTGTTACCAGGAATTGTGCACTTAATTCTCTGTGCATTGTACTGAAAATGAACTAGTAAGATGTGTTCTGCATCAGCAAAAAGGCTCCCTTATTCAGCTGGAATGAGAACATGCACACTTTAACTTGGGAGTAAAGAAAATCGCTGTAAACGATTTCTTTAAACAGAATCTGTTGGGTTTTGCCTTCAATTTTTGCTGAGAGCGAAGATTCTGCAGAGTTTTTTTCTCCTTTTTCCTACCCAATTGCTAACCTTGCTGTTGCATGTGTTTTTGCTGCTTCTAGCACTTTTCATTCTGATGGCAGTTTTTCATCTCTTCACTAGCTTATGGCTAAAACAGTCCTTGTAACAGGAATTTCAGTTACTCACTCTCCAGAATAATTATTTCCATTTGCTCCTGCTCTGGTCCTGGGGCAAAGGGCTTCCTCGTGCCTTGCCTTGGTGGATCTCTCCTCCCAATTCCTCTGCTTTGTACAAATGTCTTTTCTGCAGGTGTTAACACCAGGTGACAGCACATCCCTGAGATGTATTTTAAGTCATTCTTGGCTAATATGTGGCCTGTACATATTAGGACTTATTACTAGGACTGGAATTTCCCAGCTGGCTACTCAATTAATAAAAATGCATCAGCATACACATGCATAATTATGGAAATGTGTATAATTCTGTGACTTATTCAGTCTGAAAACTTTCAGCGTGCTTCACAGACAGGCTGTGAAGTACAGCTAATCACAGCACTAACTCCAAACACACACAGGGAATGGAGTGGGTTCTCCTCTCACTGTTACTCAACAAGTCCCTAAAATAACCAGGGAAACACGTTCAAATCAGGATCTCCTCACCCACTGTTCTTTGTGTTAGCTACTACCTAGATCCAAGGTGTTGTTTCTGTAGCCAAAGTTAGAATAGAAAATTGCAACTCAGAGTTTTTTACTGAAGCAAAGTCATGGGTATACTGTGTGATTGTCTAACAGTACAGACCTACAGCTTTATATGGTGCCTAGAGCTTTTAAAATTACATGTATTGATGAATCTGAAGGATCTGAAGCTGACAGATATCAATTAATGAAAGAATCACTAAAATTAGAGAAAGAGCAGCTTCTTATCTTCTCCCTCCACCTGACAGCTGAACACTGTTCTGTACAATCTTTTTTCCCATCAAGGTGTGTAGGGTGAAGGTAAAACCACTGCAGTTCTGTAAAGGGAGATGTTGGGGTACAGCACAAGCACCTCCACACCAACCAAACAGCCATGAACCAGGAAAGGACCAACTCTTGGAGCACAGGACAAGGCACTGCAGGGATGGCAGAGAATCCCTCTGGAGACAGAGCTCCCTGTGCTGGCACCTCACTGTGCTGTCCTCAGCCACACAGCTCAGAGATCATCCACAGCAGAAAGCCACCTGCTACACCTGATCTCTAAATTTCAACCAATACAAGCTAATACCATTTTTTCCTGGTTTGGTTGGGACCACATTTGACTAACCTATAATAAGCCACTTTATATGGAGATCAGTGTCAGTGCAGTCCTGGCTCCAGTCAAACTGGATCAGTTTATGGATTCACATTAAGTTCTGCAGCAATACAACTTTCTTCTGTAGCAAAGCCCTCGGAGAGTCATCAGCTTCCTGTAGCATCAAGGCATGGAAATATAAAGTGAAGGCTTAGGACATTTCAGCTGTATCAAAGTTATGAATTCTGCCTGAATTCATGAAGCTGCTTTATTATTTAATGCTTCACTGTATAAAGACTCAGAGCTTTGTTTCAAAATTTATGTTGTCTGCTTCAGGTCTGAGCTTAAAGAGCTTTGAGAGGAACAGCCCAGTGTCCCTTACTGCAGTGATCTGCTGGAGGGAGGTGAGGATGCTGACCTGGGCGAAAGGCAGAGGAAATCTGGGCTCTGCAAGCCACTGGCAGCAGTGGAAAAGCCCCAGCAGAAAGGAGTGAAGGCAGATGTGTACTTAAGGGCAGTGAAGAGGGGACATATCTGGCGATGGGAGCAGTGGTTACAAACACACTGCGGGCAGGAATCACGAAGCAGCCCGTGCTCACGGAGGCCAGGAGGCAAATGACAAAATTAAAGCAGAAACCAAGTGATGATGTGGGTTCTGAAGGGCTGGGGATCGCCTGGAGACGTTTAATATGCCACTTAAATCTGTGTGCACACAGCCTGTCAGTGAGTAAGTGCCTTGTGAGCCTCCTGCCTTCCTCCGAGAGCCCTGCGCGCTGGCTGGGGCTTCACTTCTCAAGGGTTAAACTGGGAACTGAAGTACCCTTGACTCAGAGCTTGAGTGAGGGTCGTTTTGAGCATCCAGCAGTCTTAGAGCAGCTGGAATGTGGAGTCTCGTTCCTGAGCAGTAATGCCCCTGCACAGAAACCGTGTCTGCAGAGAGCCATTGGCAGCAGCTCCCGGGTTTGTGCTGGCCCTAAGCCCCCCAGTATTGACCAGAGGGGTTTCAAGGGTGCTAAACTGCATAAAAAGGAAAAGTGGTCTTTAAATACTAAATGAAAGAGCCATTTAGAGTTTCACCACTTGGAGGATTTTTTCCTTGCTGGGAGCAATGTCTTGGCACTCGTGGACTGTAGAGCTGCTTGAGGAATGAACCACAATGGATGAGCACGCACCAATAAAATACTGACCCCAGCTCAGAGCTTCTAAATTCTGCCCAAATCCCTTTGGCTAGTGTTTCACACTGGTCAGGCTTTGCTGGCAATAGGCACAGGGACCAGAACAGACACTTCACACTTTATGATGAGTAAGAAGACACACTTCACCCTTTATGAGAAGTAACCACTTGAAGTCAGAACACTCCAAGAGCAGAGAAATTTCCAACTAATTAACAGCCATTTCCAACTAATTAACATGGTAAAAGTCACTGCAGGCATCTTGGGTGGGAGATGTTCCCGGGTGCAGGGCTGGGACACTGACCTCTGCACACCCACCAGGAGCCAGGGCTGCCCACAGCCCCAGAGCTCGCTTTATGCTGGCCTCCATAAGACCCCAATCAGAAGTACCCATAAAACTGTCTTTTAGGTTATATTCAGCCAAAGGATGGTTTTCCTTCACCCTCCAGGGTTTATAGTGGGGATTTACACACCTAGGCTGGAGAACAGCAGGTTGTGTGAGCCTGTTCACCAACATACCCTCACAAATGGGCCAGATTTCTTTATTTTGGGCTGCCTTGTGGCTTTTTTTTTTTTTTTTTTGTCTTCAGTCTGGTGACTCTGTCCTGCAAAGGAAGTGTATTTAGGGAGGTACATCTATAGTTGCAGCCTTTTCATCATGTTCACTTTCCCCTGGAGAGAATATTTAACTGCTACTGCTGGAATGATTCTCCAGTGGTTCACATTACTAATTATTGAACACCCATTACAATTAAAGTACTCCCTTCTTCGCAGCCCTGGGGATAAATTTTAGAGTATTGAGATTTATTTTCTTTTTCAAAACCAGTGCAAAGCTGAACTTTCTGTGTTGCCCCTGGGTTCCACACTGCAAACTTGATCAGTCAAGCATGCAAAAATCTGGTGAAATAAACCCTGGAGACCAGGTTTTAAATGGCCCTTTTACCATCCAGAATTCTCTTCTGCTGAAAGTAGTTGCCCAAACTCAGCATACAGGGTTTAAAAATAATTAATTACTCTAAGCGAGATAATGAAAAAAGTGGTATGGACAGACTCCATGTAAACATACCAGTTGAAAGCATTAAATTTATTTTCTTCTGGTGCAAACCATCAGTAATCAAATTTCCATTACCCAGTGATTGGTGTGAATGGTCAAGAAAAATACTTAGTCAACAGAACTCCTATTAGAGATCTGTGAGTATCCTGCTTTAAATATGGCAAAATAAGGAAATATTTTCCCAAGAGGATGGTCCTCTGATGAGTAAGTGTGGTTCTGAGTATTTCACTGTAGAAAGTATTTGGCAGGAACAAGATCAGTGAAACAAGCCTCTCTCAAGTGCCTGAAGAGAGAAGAAGAGGTTTCCTTTGTGAATGAGTCAGTCCTGCTCTGAAACTGTTCTATAAAACATGGAGAAGCTTAAAAGCATGGTGACACTGTCTCCCAAACATGACTTTTCATGCTGTATTTACAGCACGATACTATTTATTCAATTTCTTCTGATTTGGAGGTACTGCTCAGCTTTGGATGGTTGCTTGTGCCAGGTGAAGGATGCTGTGAGAAGCTACAGAGCATAATCATTCCTTGGGAAAACATGAGCAGCCATCCTTGCAGCTGGGGAGGAGGCAGGGCTGGCTTTGGTCCCAAAGGTGAGGGCGTCAGGGGCGGGGAGTACTTCTGACTTCACTGCAATCTTCCTGCCTTCCACAGCCATGTAACTGGGGTTTGCCTCAAAACTGTATGCCTTAGCTGCATCACACATGAGTTTGAGACATAATTAATATTAATAAAGCCCATTATGTAAAATTAGCCATAGACAGGAGATTCTTTAAAAGGTGAAATCATAATAGTCATGATCAGAGTGTCTGTGTTGCTGGGAAACAGGGAGCTGTCCTGGGCTGCTCCTCAGTATTTGCCTTTCATTACAGATCTTTCCTCCCTACTTGTGGAAAACGGGATTTTAAAGGAGAGAAACGACAATGACTACAAAGAAAATTCTTTCTCTGAGTTTTGGTATTTTTTGCAGTTGGGTCTCGGGTCTGGCAGGTAAAAGATGTGTGGAGATTCCTTAGCAGTGGCGCCCTGCAAGCAAAACCAGCAGCAGCACAGCTGGGGGTAGGGCATGATGCTTCTTTGTTTGGGATTATTTTTTGAGGATCCTCATTACTCATTCTTCCATTTTGTCTTCAGAAATTGTGGGATTGGTTCCCAATCAGGAGCTGTGTCTGCAAATCCCTCCATTTCCCAGCACAGGCTTTGGGCACTGACCTGTGAACACATCCTCCAGCCACGCCAATATCTGTACATCTGCCACGAGCATTTAGGTGCAGCCTTCAAATAAAGCAGCTACACACTCCTGAAAAACCTGCAGCAAAAGTACATAAGCTTAAAAATAATCACACAAGTGGCACATTCAGCTAATCAGGAGCCCCGATTGTCTCAGTGTCCCTGTGCACAAATCAGCTGTATTTCGAGGCTGAAGCAGGGAGTCACCACTGGAGCCTGATTACATAGTTTAAGTGCTGCCTGATTAAATTAAACTTGGTGCTGTTTAAGGCTGATTTTGAGCAAATGGGAAAAATCAGAGATGCAATCCAGGCACTTTAAGCTGATCCAGATTTTGAGAATGAAAAATTCAGGACTCAGACCTAGATCCAAGTTTTATCCTGAGGCCCCTGTCTTCAGAGTGGACTGATTCAAAAATCTTGCAAGGAAAGTCTCTGGGCTATTTCCCTGTAGTAAACTTATATTTGCTTAGGAATAAGTGACTTAATTCTTAAGGACTCTGGAAGGCTTATGTCCTCGGCACTGAGTCCACCATAACAAAATGCTGAACCACTGAGTGGTTTACTTAGACACAGAAATAGGCATCAGAAGGTATTTCATCAGTTCCTTCAGTACAATCCAGCCTTGCAGGTTGGCACATGTATTCTCTTTCAGCCTTTTGATTAACTGCATAGTACCAAAACCATACGTATTTATAGCTTGCAGAATTAGATAAATTCTCCAGATGTGGCTTCCTTTTAGTTATGCTGAAATGACTGGAGATCAAAGCCTTTGATCTTCAGCCTGACTGAAACCTGCTGCTGATATAAGTCTAGAAAATGATGCAGTGAGGGGAACTGGCCACTCTCAACTTGCCCCAGAAGCATCTCAAACAAAATGTATGGGATGAAACTTTGTGAAGGATATTTCTACACATGCCATTGAGCCTCTACTCCTGAAAGTACAAGGCAGTTTTCAATGAACCTTTTACTCTTAACAACATATTTAAATAGATTGATTTTCTGTTCCAGCTCAGAAATGATTTAAGACTTTTCAGTGCATGCATATCCTCTATGATACACAGAACTGGCAGGAAATGTCATCATGAGCTAGTTTATAACCTCAATTAAGGCCATTTCCATTGCTCCAGATGTGTAAAGCAGACTTATAGCTGAGTTCCTGGTGTAGGGAACTCCCTGATGCATCCTAGGCTCAGCACTGCCAGCTCAATGATATCTTCTTCATGACCCTTGGAAAAAATGATGAATAGCCAGGGAATTGCAAATTCAGGCTGAATTCTGGCAACACGAGCACTTTATACAAGTCTTAGCTGGTTAGGCAGATAGCACAGTCTGAAAACCCTTATCTGGTACCACAGGCTCTTCCAGCAACCCCAGCTGCAGAGAATGCAAAGTTCTGTGTGGCCACTTCTGCCTGTCCCTGCAGCTTCATAGCCCCAGAGCAAGGCCACAAACCCTCAGCTCCCTGGGTGATACTGCCCGGAGGGCTCTGACTCCCATGGCCACTTTCATGAGCTGTTTGCTATAAAAGAAACAGATAAAAAACCAAAACAAAACACACATCAAATAAACCCCAACCAACCAACTACAACCAAAAAAACCCACTCAAAAACCTTATATTCAAACTTCAGTAAAACCAGAGAATGGACAGATTTTCATTGGAGAGAAAAGGCAGAAATGTACTATCCTAGAGAGAGTACAAGAAATGCAATTTATTTACTAAATCATAGATTCTTTATCAACATCAGAAGAAAGAACTATAATTTTAAGATTACTGAGAATTATGATAAAGCATTAGCTCAAATACATAAGGGAAAATTGAAATGAAAGAGGTAGAAAACCAAATGCAGCCAGTGAGAGACATCAGGGTCAACAAGAAATAGTCCTTAAGCCTATTAATAGTGTGAGGAAGAGCAAATGAAAGGTTTGTCCTCCTGAAGGGTTTGGACCAAATGATCCTTCAGGTCCATTCCAATCCATTCTGTGATTCTGTGCTTCTATGAGTCTATAAATTAATGCCTATTTCAAAATACTCAGTAAAAAGTAAATAGTGAATAACTGTTTACTAAATTAATACTAAGGAAAAGAAATTTCAGCACAGATTAGGGTAAAATCAGGTTAAAGAATACTTAGATAAGTTAGAGATTTTGAAATTGGCCTGGGCTGGCTTAATCCTGCAGTCCTTGAAAAACTGTAATCTCAGAACTATTAATGGTATCTCTGAATTCCTGGATGGGCTGGGGTGATACCAGAAGATTGATATATTGCCTATCTTTAAAAGGTGGGAGAGGTGAGAGAAAAAAGAACAGGAGAATTGTACAACAGTCAGTTTACTCTCAAAATCCAGAAAAATGCTGGAGCAAATAGACACATACCTGGAAAATAAGAAGATGAGCAACATCCAATGCAGATTTGCCAAGCACAATTCATGTCATAGTGCTGTAATTTAATCCTAAAGAGTAAAAGGCCATGGGGATAGAAGAAAAAGAGGAGATATCAAATATATTGACTTCAGTAAGGTTTTTGACACACTGATGGTGTTCTGCTTTTTGTCCCTTGCAGAATTTCCCTTTCTTATATAATTTCTCTAAAAAATAACCTAGAGGAAAATGAAAATCTAATATTAACCAATTTAAAAGACCCCTTAAAGTTTAACAATTCAATGTAATGTATAAAACAGAGGATAAAGATTAGAATTTGTGCAGGGTGCCAGGACAAACTTCCCCACACCTCTCAAGAACTCTTATGGGGGCTCACACCCCTCGTAGGTGAGGAGTTGTTTGTGTCTGTGCAATCCATGAGCTCAAGGAAAGGTGTGAGGAATGAGATGTCTTCCCATTGCAGGCTCACCTTTGGTAAGGAGACACAGACATTCTATTTTCTCCTTTTTTCTGGTGTGGGTGTTTGGTTGTTGTTTGTTGTTGTTTTGGGGGGGTTGGATTGTTTGTTTTGTTTGTTTGCTTGCTTGGTTTGGGTGGTTTTTTTCTTTTCTTTTCTGTAAGTCTGCTGTTCTCAACTGCTCTGTTGCAAACTTACCTAATGGAGACCACTGGAAATAGGGAATGGAAAAGGGTGAGACTGTAGAGAATGAACAGTCATCTTGTTTTTGAAATAAGCACAACGCAATAGTGTGGGGGAAGCAAGGATGAGCGCAGTAGAAAGAGCCAGCAGCAAGCAGAAAGATAAATGACAAGGGCACAGCTCACAAGCCCAAATACAGCCCTCTGGAGCTGTACAGAGTGAGGAATGGGCACTTGCACCAGGCATAACGTGTGCTCTGAGCCCTCTAACCTCTCTGCACTGCCCAGCTGAACTGAAGCCAAGAGCAAGAGTGGCTTGGTGCCTTCTGCAGAGCCCAGGTGCTGCCCTCAGCCTGCTGCTCAGGCAGCACTGTGCCTCCCAGTGGGGCAGACTTTGCCCTTCAGCCTCTGTGTGATGTCCTGCTGTCATGCCCAACCCAGCAGCACACAACTCCCTTTTGCAGTTTTATCTCCCTGTACATTTTTCTGGCACCACCCTCGGTCCCACTCCACCTGTCTGTCCTCATCCCTCTTGGCTTGCAGCTCTGGAGCACACAACTGCCTCATCATTGCCCCTGTCTGTAATGAAAAAAGTTTACAGTCTCAGAAAGCCCCAAACCCATATGGTTCAACATCTGATTTGTTTCAAGTCACTTAAGTCACAAGTTGAAAACCCTCCCTTGTGCATATGCCTGGGAGTCAGGGTGTGGATTTCTCCAGAAAAAAAGTCTCCTGTCTGCCTTTAAAGGGAGCAGCTTTGCCTTTGATGTAGCCATAAATGAGGAGCTGGCCTTGTCTCACCTGGGTTTCCTTCACAGATACCTTGACTGTTGGGCATTATTTACAGTTCAAATAGAAAACTAGAAGCAGAGTCTTACAATACACTGCTAACCCTGCCCAGGCTGGATTTAGTAACATCTGAAGCACAGTACAGATGCAGGTTTGGGTGCTGTCACATGCAAAGCATAGATATTGTCACACATTCTTCACTTTTAAGGAAAGTGAGCGTTCTCACTGTGACAGGCTCCAGGCTCAGGTGTGGGCACTAACAGAGATTAATGACCCAGAGCAGCTGGGTCCCTCTCAGTGGGGACACTCCTCACCCTCTGCCCAGGAGCCCATTTAAGCTCAGCCCAGGACCCTCCCTCTGTCCCTGAGCTGTGTTAGGGAGGTGCTGGGCTCCAGCTCAGCCACAGACTGGGCTGGCTGTCCATCCCCTCCCTGGGGCTCAGGTCTATGGACCTTGTGCCCTGAAGGACCTGCTTGGGAGTTGCTGGGTGGTGTCTGACCTGGACTGCCTTCACTGGCTCTCACCTTGCCCTGTGGTGCCTCCTTTGAGCTGCCCCATCTCCACAACATGGCCTGATGCCGTGGGTGAGCCTGGCTGTGACCTGTGGGTCTGCTCTGCTCCCCTTGCTCAGGTACTGAGGCCTTTGCTGGTTGTGTTTCCAGGCTGGGCTCCTGCCTTCCACCCCTATAAGCACTTTTAAACCTTAAATCTTGTTGTTTAAAGTCAAGTTTAGTAAAATGACTTGTGGCAGAGGCTGAAGAACTCAGTAAAATATGACCCTTCCCCAGGACTGCAGGGCTTGGGCTGGAGAGATGTTGTCCAGGGCCACCTTCTAGCTGGTAAATGAAAGTTTTGTTTTTGAGTGTAGGTGGATTAGGTTTACTACTGCAGTGTTGGGTATGACATGGCTTTTCTTGGGTGCAGGAGGCCAATGGGAAGTTCAAAGAGTTGTGGAGTGTTCAGATGCACTCACAGACTTCAGCTGACACAGGACCACCACGTGCTCCCAGAGCCCTGTACTCCTGAAGTATTACAAATGTAAAAAAAAAATAAAAATTACATTTATAGGTGATATGAATGGTTGAAAACACAGGTACTCTGTGTCTAGGTTGTCAGTCTGGAAGGTGTTGCCTGACCCCCCTGGCATCCCACCCAAGGCTGAAACCCAGGGGTGTTGGTGCTGCCAGGAAGGGAGGCAGAGCCAGTGACATCTGTGAAGCAGTCTTTGGATTTCTGACATTTTCCTGAAAAAGGCTATGTGATATGAAAACAATGTATTTTATTCTGCTGGGTAACTGAACTGATCAATCCAAATAGCTGAGGGTTTATCCCAAACTGAAGTTTAATCTAAATTCTGACAGTTACTGCTGCCCAGGGCTTGCTTTTATACTTTCAACCATTTCTGCTGCCTTTGCTCCCCTCCCAGGCAGAGGCTTTCTCTGTGAGCACTGCAGACCTGCACTGTTGTCTTGTGGTTAGGCAGTTGAGCATTGCTCCCATCTTTCTGCACCTGGTGCACATCCAGCATTTTGTCTGGAGTAATCACTAGCTGTAAGTTACAGTCTTCTGCATCCTGACATTGGCACTGAGCTCTGTCAGGGGGGAGAAAAACCTCTCCTCTGATTATTAAATTGTCTATCCAAAGTTGAAGAGTGTGTTGCAGCTGAAATGCTGATAAAAGCAGTAAATGTGGAGCTTGCTAATACAAAGCTATAGCAGCAATTTAGCTCATTATCAGGCAGTAAATAAGACTTACCTGCTATTCTTTGATCAACCTTTTTTCTGTTACGAACTGCATGTGTTGACAAATTATGTCACCAAAAAGAAATCCAAGTCTTTGATGAAATAACAGGAAACATGCGTGTGCTGGAAGTTTAAAAATTCAAATAAAACTGCTTTAGGATTTTGGATAGTGGTGGTGGATTTGCTTCAAGTGCATGAGGAAGGGCTGGGCTGGACACTGGGGGGCCAGGAGAAGCTGGAGTGGCCTCAAAGTCACCCTGAGCCCCACACAGGTTTTTGAGCAGTGTTTCCAGAACACTGGAGCTGCAGCCACCAGATGAGACTGGTTCTGCTCTGGGTTTGTACCAATAAACTGGCAGTTTCTGTAACTGGGTGGAAATGGATGTCTCTTTAGAGGATGGGTGCCTCAAAGAGAGCTGCACTGTGCAGTGCCTCGTTGTGATAAGCAGCTCTTTAAGGGTGAGATTCGGATCCAGGGCTCCGACATGTGAAACTTTATTGTTATTATTAGAATGCTAACAGTGGTGCTTGAAGGGTCCAGTGGAGTTTAGACATGAGTCTTGGTCAAATTCCAGCTTTCTGAACCATTTCCCAGAATATTAGACAGAACTGAAACCAATAGGTTTCCACGGCTGCTTCTTGAAAAACAGGGCCAGAGAGCCAAGTGAAATGAGATACCACAACAAGGGAGAAGTGTGAAGTTGGAAAGCAAAGATTTGGACCTGAACTCCCCCAGAGTCTGGAGGCTTTTAGATCAAATCCTTCATTTGCTCCATCCCAGGATGTGAGGCTGCCCCTTGCAGCCTCTCTGCCTTGAATTCTCCCCAAGTGCAGGAGAGAGGCTGGGGCTCTTTCTGAGGTCAGTTTTTTCTGCTGTAACTGAGCTCTGCAGTCTAAATCTCTAAAAGCTGGTTCTTCCCTAGCTATAGGCATGTGACTGAGATCAGCTTCTGTCAAGTGTGAAAGGTCTCAGACTGTACCAAGCTGAGGTCCAGCTGGCTCCTCACCCTGTCTCCAGCAGGCTCAGCCTCGCCCTGTCTCAGAGGCTGCAGAGAGGATCTGATCCAGGAGATGTGGTGGCAGGATGTGCACAAAAGCCTGTTCCCCAGGAGTATTTTCTCCCCCCAAATATGTTAGTCTAATACTTAGGGGGACTGGCTCAAAGCTTGGTCTTTTCCCAGGCTGTGGCTCTGGATATACACTTATATTTACCCACACAGGACTTGGGGCTCTCCTTGGTTGTTGCTGATTTATGAGCATATAGGATTTCTTCCAGCAGATCTAACAGTGTACTTCATCAGTTTTGAGTTCACCTCGTCACCTTAATGAACATTAATTGACTACTAGATCAGATATTAGGAAGAAATTCTTCCCTGGGAGGGTGGTAAGGTGCTGGAAGAGGTTTCTCAGAGAAGCTGTGGCTGCCCCATCCCTGGAATTGTTCAAGGCCATGTTGGAGCAACCTGGTCTAGAAGAAAGTGTGGCAGAGGGATTGGAATAAGATGGGCTGTAAGGTTCTTTCTAGCCTAAACCATTCTATCATGATTAATTAAACAATATTACAGTTAAATTATCCTTTATGTAGTAATATATTCAAATTAATAAGAATTAAGCCCAGAGGAATTAAACAGGAATCTTTCACATATTTTTCCAGTGGCTCTAGCACTCACTGATCTGAGTTCTCATCCCCTCCTACTGAACATTTCCCATGTGAATGGGAGCTACTCTGCCAGAGCAGCACTTCAAATTGACCTTGTCCAGCACATTTTAACCATGGCTGCTCTAGGAGTAAATTCATTTCTCCTTCCCCACTGACTGGCACATGCAGGATGGTCAGGGAGATCCTGCAATTAACAGGGGGAGACTCACAATTCGTCTTAATCTCTCTCACATGTAGTGCTCAATAAATACATTTGATTGCAGCTTTGATGGAGCTGCTGGAGCTCCAGAGGACTCATGAAATCAGTGTGTTCAGTCAATTTTTAACCTGCAGAAGCAACCAGTAGGTCCATTTTTGTTGGGAAAACAGCTGAACTGGAGAAATGAAACATCTCACCGGGAGCAAATATTGTTTGACAAGGTCGGAGGTAGCAAAATACTTTTCACAGCATTTTTCTGCCTGAGGCACCTCCTTTTTGCTGCCAATGTAACTTACAGGAGGGATGATGGTAACAGTGGTGAGATAGGGACAGCTTTCCCCTGCTTTATTCTTTGCCTCTCATCACAGCCACCAGCACAGCACGGGAAAAAACCCTCAGTGGGAAGCTCCTTTGCTGCCTTTTCACTAAATTAACCTGCACAGGGGTGATAGCCAGGGAAGAGGAAAGGATTAGCCCTTCCAAATCCCTCTGATCCTCAGTTCTACAGGAGTCTGGAGATTCCTCTAGAATTTTTCACTTGCAGTAAGTGCAGAGCAGGTGCGGAGGTGTCCATGGGCTCCTTCCAAAGGTCTGGGAAGGGTTGCTCAGGAAAGCCAACCTACTGCAGCCTCCTGGGGGAAATACTGGGGGCTTCTAAGCTGGAGAGGCTGCTGGCCACCCCTTGGGAGTGGAGGTACAACCAGGTGGAGCTGTGCCCCTGTCTGAGCCTGCTCACTCCTGCCTCACCTGTGCTGCACAGACTTGCCAGCTGTGGCTGCCCACAGAAACAGGCTCTATAACCTAAAGGGAGGTTTGTGATTCCAGACAAGCCTTGCTGCACCACCTGTGCTGGGGTGGGTCTTTCTCCTCCCCTCTCCTTAGAATTCACCCATTTGTCTTGTCTACATCTGCTGGATCTGGCAGGAGAGCCTCTGTAAGTCCGAGGAGTAGGAGGTCACAGCTATGCAGGAACTGAGGATCTTTTTAATTCAGGAATGGGCTAGAACTGCCGTGGGAAGCCTGGGATGGATTTCTTCTAAAGCTTTTTTGTACCATTTGGGTGATGTGAAGAGAACTTGACATAACCTGACTTCATGAGAAAGCCAAGAGACCAGCCCAACAGTGGTAAAACATCTGTGGTCTCCAAATCTGCCCTAATTTGAACTTGAAAGTGAGCTCCAAAGCCCTGCTGCTCACTTTTGAAACTACAACCTTCTCCTTGTGCAAGTGAAGTTCAAGCAGTCACCAGCTTGAAGGCTCTTAGATCCCCATCCCTGTAAAGCATAAACTCTGCCTTCCCACCACTCTGCTCTGCAGGGAAACATCAGTGCCCATGGATGAGGCTCTGGGAGGATTTTTTTTTTTTTGGCTTCCTGTAGTTATCTCAAACTTTCATCTCTAAAATGCAAAGGCTTTTATAGACTTTGTATTCTATTAGTGTAACACCGAATGCCCTCGTTCTTCAGGTATTTATAGCAACTTCTGCAGCTCCCATAATAACTCTTCGTGGCTCAGCACCTCACAACATGATGTCTTGTTATCCCCATTTCACAGATGTGGAAATAGGGCACACAGAAATTAAGTGATTTCTGCAGGATCCCCTATAACCCACTGCAGTGCCTTGACTGTAACACCAGCTTCATCCGAGTTTCAGCTCAGGTAGGATATTGTGGGCTTCTGCTATTCTCTTCATTTAAGATTATATAAAGAGACATAAATACTAATTCTAGAGCAATGCCCTGATTTTCAGCAGTTCTGAGGAACCTCAGATGTCTCCGGACTCAATGCAGACATCCAGGAACTCAGAAAATTAGGCTGAGTTTTAGTTGCTTAAATACTGGTGGTGTACTTGCTGGCAGAGCAGGGCATTAACAGGAGGTGGAGGGTTTGATTAATTCTTACAGCTACCCTTGGTCTCAGTCAGGAGCTGAGCTGCAGGGGAGCCAGAGCCAGGCCCTGTGAGCCAGGGCACAAGTGGAGTGCAGGGCTCCCCATGAGCTGTGGGGCACACACTGGATCAGGGGATGGAGCAGCAAGGCTCTCTCCCCTGGCCTGGTGAGGCTGCAGGATCCCAAATACATTGCTCTCACTCCATGCCTCAGTTTCCCCACCCACAAATTATGGTAATAGCTAACCACCACATTGAAGTGAAACACAGCTGGATTATTTTCCACCTGGAGTTTCCGATCTTTGACTATGTGACAAGAGTGTGATGTAGGGGCTGGACTATTTGGATACTTGATAAGCATGATGTTGTTTTGCAAGGTAATATGGTGATGACACATTATGGATTAAGTTCTTTATTCCCTAACGATGGAGCAGCTTTGGAATGCACTGTGCATGCAGGCAGTGAAGGATGATTGTTGGGCAAAGGGCTGGTGTTGATACAGGAGCCTTTCCCAAAGCTGATGGATAAACTGCTGCTGTGGGATGGTTTTATGCACCCTGAGATGTTTCCTTCTTTTGTTCTGCACAGCAGACCATTGCAAAGCTTGTGCATCACCAAAGTCCCTGCTTTTTTTGTGCCATAAGGAACAACTCTGGCTAATCATAGAATCACAGAATGGTTTAGGTGGGAGGGATCTTAAAGATCATCTAGTTCCAACCCCCTGTACTGGGCAAGAAGACTTACACTAGACCAGGTGGAAAGTCTAATGAATGGCACTGGACAAAGCTAGATCAGCAGGTGCTCAGCATCAGTCCCTACCCTCCTCAAAAAAACACCCAAACCTGAACCTTCAGCTTTTTTGAGGAGAGCCTGCCTTGTCCTGAGCCACACTGCACTTGAGACTACGTGGGGAAACTCCAGGGAAATGGCTTCTCCCAATAAAACCATCTGAAGACGGCTGTTGGTAAGGTTTTCATTAACCTTGCTCTGGGAATGTCTATTGCTTCCAGCCACGGTGTCTGGCACTGCTCAGTACTGAGCACACGTGGAACAAACCCTTCCTGCCCCAAAGAGCCAGCAGTGCAAAGCTGTGCCTGCTCTGGAGACATTTGCTGCAGCACATGGACATCAAAGGTCTGCAAAACCTTCCGTGTCAGCGTGTTACACAGATGGAATCTTGGAAAACTGGCAGGTACCAACACAGGACATTTTAATAAGGATTAGATTTGGTGCAGCACAATAGGCCTTTATAGCCAGGGTCTTAACGTGCTGCTGGTTCATGATGGCAATTAGCTGGATTAAGTTGCACCAACATAAACAAAGTATTAATGAGACAGTTACAGTAAATGGAATGAGCAGCACTCATCCTGTGCCAGCTGCAGGGACACCGTCAGGCATTTGGGATGTGAAGCCTTGGGTGTTTGTGGCACTGGGGAGGACATTCACAGCCAAGCCATGAACATCCACCTGCTGTGGTGGCCTCTGCTGCTAAATAGAGCAGGATGGGGAACAGCAGCACTGCTGGCATCCCAGCAGGTGAGCTGGTTCCAACCCCACACAAGCAATGAGAAATACTTCATTGTGGGAGAGACAAAGGGCTCAGAGGAAAAGGTGAAGCAGCAAGGCCAGAAGTAGGACATAAAATCAGATTACAGCTTTGCTGTGTTTAAATTGCATTGTTTAATTCTAGTTTCTACTGCTCCAAGACTAGACATCAAATAGAATGTTAAAATTATTTGAAACCAAGCTACAAGTCTCAACATCAGAATGCCTATTATACTTATCTGTGACCTTCTCACCATTAAAACCACCATATTAATATTATTGTACATTTTCAGATTATTATTAGGCTTCTGAACTCTGCTGCAGCTTGATTTATAGAAACTGCTTAGTCACTGGCAGCAGTGCTGTGCTGGGAGTGGGAGAGATGCTCGCTGGTGTTTGAGCAGAGGCTCCTGCCAAGAAGCAGACACTGCCCTTGACAGATCATTGAGAGCTGGTGAGCATTTCCCTCTCATGTAAAACTTCTGGAATAGCTGCAAACCAAACCAACCTTCTTCCCTACCAAGAGCAGGGGTGAAAGAGCTCAAGGCTCAATTAATGCCAGCCATTTAGGGCAGATTTATGTTGCCCTTTGCCTGGAAAGCGACCTTCTGGTTTGCTGTGTGCATTGCTGGGGGCACTGTTCTGGCCTCTGGGGAGGTAGAGCTCCTGTGGAACTGGGATTTAGGCTTTAGGAGGAGCAGTCTGACGGGACAGAGGTAGTCAGCAATGAGGGAAGGAGCCAGGTTGGGGTAGGAGGTGGGGGGGCTCAGCAGGTCCAGGCACCAGAGCACTGAAGAGCCCATCCAAAATTAAATACAGGGGAGGATGCCTGCTGCTTCATGACATTATTGAGGATGGTGGTTTCTGTGACCCCATGCAGGGAGCAAATGCTCTGAGCAGAAGTTGCAGGACAGGCCCTTACATGAAGGGTGTTTTCCCTGGGTTGTACATGCACCAGGGCATAGTAAATGCTGATAATATACAACCCTCTGAACAAACCAAATTACAAACCTGTTTCTTTTAGTTATTTGCTGAGTAATGACTATGCTGAGCTCTTTATAAAGTGTAGACAAAATCAGAGTCCTCAGCCCTGTGTGCCCTGAACAGGTGGGGAGTGATGCCTTGTTCACCACTGCTTCAGTCAAACTTGCATCATCCCCAGGGCTGGGGCTCCAGCAGCCCTGCAGGTCTGGCCCTCCAGAGCCCTCTGAAACCTGCAACTGAATTGAACTGAAAATAAAGCAATAGGTATCAAACACTTCCATCATGATTTGAGGAAATGTTCCAGCATCATTAATGAAGTGTGCCTGTTTGCAACATGCTGGTATCCTGGAGATTCAAATCCAACACTTCAGAGAACACACATCGGTTAAGTAGCTTAGTCTTTAGTTTTATTCACGCTGGAGTAAACCATTGCCAGATATTTTCAGGGAGCCAACAGCAGAGAAACAATGGCTCTATTTGACAGAGTCCAGTGAATGAAAAGTATAAAAGTATAAAGTTCTAAACTGCTGAAAATAGTGAAAAATAATGCATTGGTTCTTCTTTCCTGACTCAATACCTTTATTCTTTTTGACTTTTTTTTAAATTGTCTTTTCTCCTCTAATGCATTGTGGTGACTCCTGTGAAAGGTCTGTAATAATGTTCCATTGCTGTGAAGTCCCTGGATAACCACTACTCCTGCTCAGGCCCTACACAGCTATGTATGTTTAGAATGTAGCCAGAAATGGGCTGGCATTAATAGAACAGGGTAAAATAAGAGGTGGAAAGAGCATTTAAAAGCAGGTATTGAGGAGTCACACACCCAGAAGACAATGATTTATGTATCTGTTGGAAATCAGAAAGGGCATGCAATAATCTGGGTGATACACAGAGCTATTTCATGGGATAGCTGGTGCCACAGCAGCTCACTCCTTTCTCCTGTTCAAATAATTGCACTTGCTCACAGATACAATGCTTGAGTCAATATTTTCAGGAACTTTGCAACTCACTTAGGCCCAGACCATATCTGGCAGTTTTTGCTGTCTCAAAGAGCAAGCCCCATTTCACATGATCCTGCAGATGTGCAGGGCTGGGCTGAGGCTCTGGAGAAAGGACCCATTGCTTGGTTCAGCCTTGGATTTGGTCTTCAGGGGGAGGTGCCACCTCCCTGAAAGTCTCTGTGCCCAGTTCTGAGTTTTGCAGCTCGTTCAAATGCCTGGGTGTTGCTGTAAGGAGCAGAGAGCCTATTCCCAGGGACTGGACTTACTTTCCTCTCTTAGCAGGGACATCCGAGGGCCATATTCCAAGCAGAGACATCATGGCTTTGCCTAATAATAAACCTTTTGACTTAGAGCATTTGGGGACATGAATTCAATAAATTTGTGTTTTATTGAACATAATGTCGGCCAAATCCCTTCTAGCCAAAGGCCATCTCTTCTGAAGCAATCAGGGCCCTAAATGCAGCAAAACAGAAAATTTATAACTAAAAAAAAGGAGTGAGGAGTGCTGGCTTGACAATATTGCACAGTTCTGTCCCAGCCTGCATTCAGTTCTCAGCTATTCTCTGCCTGCAGTCCAATAGTAAAGTCATATTTATTTTCTTGGCTCTGCTGTGTTAATGAAAAAGCCACTTAACAAAACAAATAGGAGGAAGGACATTTGCAACCAATTATGGTATTGCTGATAAGTCACATTGTGCTGGAAATTACAGGCTGAAGTTCAGCCCAGGCAGCTGATCAATGACCTGGTAGCTTGGCACTGGTGCACGCCATCAACTTAATAAATCAATGTAATCCCAGTCCCCGTGCCAGCATATATGTGTGTAGTCAATATGACATCAATATTATAAAATGATGGTTAAAGCTAATTGCCCAAACACCGTGGTCTCTTACCTGCTGTGCAGCCCCACTGGAGTCTGATGGTGCTCCAGCGGGCAGGGTGGAATTTGGTACTGGCTGTTCCTTAAACATACCCCTGGGCATCACTCAAAATCATGGGTTTAAAGCTTTTTTTTTTTTTTTTTCCCTGAAACCACAGGGGAAGTCAGCACTCCAGCATGTCATCCAGGGCTGACCAAACTGCCAGCCAGCCCTCTGCCTCTGGGAGGACGTGGTGTGCACGCCGGGTCCTGGCACGCTGCAGGAATGGGGCTTCTCCTTGGTGGCAGATGCACATCTTGGCTGGTTTATGCATGGCTTCCTCTTCCTAATTAGCTCTGACATTTTAGCTGTTGTAATATGGGCTTGGCTTAGGAGTTAAGGCTGAAAACTCTGGGAGTTTTTTGTTGGAAACAAAGTTTGGTTTAAGTGCAGGGAATCTGGGATGCTTCTAACTGTGTTTAAGCTTTGTGATGGGCTGGACCAGGGAACTACGGGAGCTTCTGAGCCTGCTGGTGGTCACTTCCTCCCACACCTGATACCACCAGTTTTGGTGCTCTCTGCTCTTGTAGTTCACTCTTGTCACAGAGTCTACAAAGAACACAGAAACTACACAGTTTGTGCTTATATAAACCCTACAATTTATATTAACTATTTAGAAACAGCTTTTTTAAGGGTACCTGGATGCTGATGACATCCTAATAGGATTTTTGTAAGTCCCAATCCTCTCCAGCCAAGTAATTCACTCATCTCCCCACCTCTAATGTTCTATACACAATATTTTACCTGGAACCACAGCAACTTACACTCTGGCACGTACACCAAGCCTCTCACTTGGCCATGGCTTCAGCTTTTCTGGGAACATACCTGGCCCTGCGTTATGTGGGACCTGCTGCTTGTCCCACATCATGACAACAGGAAAAGGGACACTTGGGCAGTGCAGACCCACCCTGGCACAGTAACTTTGCTTGTGTCCTCACACCTCGGCTGCATTTCTCAGATTCATCGTGTCCTGGAGTCACTGGAAAGATATGTGAGAGATTTCTGTCTCATTCTTCTGCGCTTAATTCTTGTTAATTCAAGTGTTTTGCTACATAAAGGATATTTTAACTGTAATATTGATTAATCAGTCATCAGTGAATCATGACAGAATGGTTTGGGCTGGAAGGGACCTTAAAGCACATTCTGTGGCAATCCCTGCCATGGGCAGGGACACCTTCCACTGGGCAAGGTTGCTCCAAGCCTCATCCAACCTGGCTTTGAACACTTCCAGGGATGGGGCAGCCACAGCTTCTCTGGTCAACCTGTGCCAGTGCCTCACTACTCTCACAGAGAAGAATTTCTTGTAATAACCAACCTCTGTCAGTTTGAAGCCATTCCCCCTCGTCCTGACACTCCAGACCCTTCTCTGATCAGTCTGATCTCCTCTCCCCCTCTGCTCTGTGCCAGTGACAGCTGCAGTTCACTGGTGGTTCCCAGCTCTGCTGCACCTCTCCTCCAGGGAATGCTCTGGTATCAGTTCACGTTTACACTCTGGGAGCATGGACAGGAATTGAGCCATGGCTCTGTGAGGTGCTCTGCAAAAGTGGAGGGGAAAAGGCAATCCCTGCCCTGAGTGCCTCATGTTCTGCAGGCACTATGGGCCAAGGGGATATACAGCACATGCACACACACAAATACGTGTGTGTGTGTGTGTGTGTGTGTGTATATATATATTTATATATGGCAATGACCTCTCTTTGATGTCATAATTTGGTTTGGCTAGTGCTTAGCTGAGAGCAGAGATAGGGAGTAAGGAAAGGAGGGAAGAAAATCCTGATTCATGTTGCCCAGCCACAGCTGAAGCTAAGTTTGGCTGGGTTTTTGGCAGAAGTGAGTTGTAGGGATAGTTTTGAAGGAGGAGAAAGGAGTGGCTGTTCAGATTTTATCAGGAAGGTTTTCCCAGGCTTAAAAGAAAGCTGGGCAGAATGTGAGTCTGAGCTTTGGGAAGGAGCTGACAGAAGGATTATAGAGCCTGCTGGGGTAAAGGTTGTGGACTGGCTGTGTGTAGGTAGGTTGTTGGTTCAGCCAGGTAAGAGGAGATGTGCAAAGGTAACAGGAATAAAGACTAGAAGGCAAGAAGCTCGTAAATTATGTAACTGAAGGACTGGTGTGGTTGTGAAGTGAATTGATGTGGCCTTGAGGGTAGCTGCTAGAACTGAAATTTGTAATAACTGATGTAAGAAGAGGGAGGCTTGGAGGAGATTATTTTAAAAAAATAAAGTTTTAGACATGATAAAAAGAGTGAATTTGAGACACAGTTCCAAGAAATCCAGCTTGGTATCACTTTGGTGAGAAGGAAATGGAGAAAAGAAGGAGGATGGCAGAAAACAACCTAATCCTGACTGACTGGGGGTGTAGGGGGTGGAAAACACTGGCTGGGCTGCTCTGTAGAGCTCCTGCAGTCTTTCCTGAGTTATTTGGCTATTTCCCCAATTTATTTTTTGATTAATGGATTTTTTTAATATCATTACTGATTCTGGTAACTTATCCAGTGTCACAAAACATTGGTGAGTGTGGGTGTACCCAGCCTGGTTCTTCCTCATGGGACACCAGCTTCACACCAACTTGGTTTCTTTTGATATTTCCAGAAGTTCATAGCAGAAAAATACTCTGAGAAAATTTTGTCTTATGGTGGCTTATCCTTTATAACTCTGGCCATCACTCAAATAAAAAATGGCAGTGGTCTGTGGAAAAAAAGAAAAATAATTGAAAAATAGATTCTTACTTACATTTTTCCAAACCACCAGAGCAGTTTACCATTTCTGGGAAAAGATGCAATCAGGCACCATTTCCCTTAATGTCAGAATGCAGAATAATGCACAGATGAATTTTTCCAAGACACTTTTATATTTGTCCTGTAAAATGGAGAAGATAAGCAGCTTTTTCTTTCTCTTACCTTAAATATTTACATCTAGAAACGTTAAGTGGATTTGTTTTCCTTCCTTAGTGTCCTTGGTTTGGAAAAAAAGTGGGATTTTATATTGATTTTTTTGGTTTGTTTGTGTTGGAGTATAAAACCAGGATGTAGAACAGTTGGAAGTGGGTTGGGGTATTTATCAGTTACACATGGAGGGCATCATATCTCAGTATGGTACAATGGGAAGAAGGTGTGAAATCCTGGATCCAGTAGCAATCCTTCCTTCAGTTTTCACTACCTTTATTAGACAAGAATAATAGAATAATTTGTACTCTTGCAAAGTTTCTCCAAAATAAGTGACTTCTTTGTGATCCTCTTCAAACTGGAAGCTGCCTGACTCTGTTTGAGCTCCCAACCACACCAGCAACAGCTGCGTTCTGTGCGGAGAAACTTCAGCACAGCCTCGGCTCAGGGTTTGCACCAGGAGATCCCAAACTGCTCATGCAGCTGGGTGGGATGCTGAGGAGCAGTGCTGCCTCTGATCTCTGGCAGGTGAGGTGGCTCACACCTGAGCTCATGGGGCCTTGCTGAGGGGGAGCAGCTCCGTGTGCTCGAGGGCTGTGCCCAGCTCTGGCCCCTCAGTTTGGGAAGGGCCTTGAGATGCTCAAAGTGTCCAGAGGAGGCAACGAGGCTGGAGAGGGGCTGGGAACACAGGTCCTGTGAGGAACCACTGAGGGAGCTGGGGATGTTCAGCCTGGAGAAAAGGAGATTCAGGAGTGACCTTATCACTCTGTACAACTCCCTGAAAGGTGGCTATAATCAAGTGGGGTTGGTCTCTTTCTACATGCAGCAACTGATAGAACAAGAGGTCACAGTCCCAAGCTGCCCCAAGGGAAATATAGGTTGGATATTAAGAAAAAGTTTTTTACAGAAAGGGTGATAAAGTACAGGAATGGTCTGCCTGGGGAGGTGGTGGAGTCACCATCCCTGGATGTGTTTAAAAGAAGATTGGATGTGGCCCTCGGTGCCATGGTTTAGTGGAGGTGTTAGGGTATGGGTTGGACTCGATGATCTTTAAGGTCTCTTCCAACCCAGTGATTCTGTGTGATTCTGTGTGATTCTGTGTGATTCTGTGTGATTCTGTGTGTGTTTGAGGCAGCTCCTGAGAGCTCCCCCGAGGCAGCTGTGCAGCCAGGAGCTGTCCTGAGCTGGCAGGAGTGTCCGCACCTGCCCCCACGTGCTGTGACAGACACTTCCTCTCAACAGATGCCTGGAGGGGGAGTGACGAGGAAGGTGAAGTGATGCAGTCTCAGATCGGTCCCCACCAAAAGATGCAGCTCCCGAGGCTCCGATTTGAGCAGTGAAGGCGCAGATCTGCAGGAGCACAGTCTGCCGAGCAACGTGGCCCCAAAGGAGCCCCGTGGCTGTCCCTGGTCTCGGGTGGCACACACAGATGGCATCTCCAGCAGCCTGAATTCCAGCTCCCGGCTCTGCTACCCCGGTGATGGCAGCACATCTGCACAAGGAGCCACTGGGTGAGTAATACCTGCCTCTGCAGACAGCAAATCCTGCAAACACTTTGTGGTAAACCTGCTGCTGCTGCTGCTCTGGGAAGGGAGGATGCACTTTACTCCGAAAGCAGAGGATGAAAGACTCTGTGGCAACGGCTTCTCTTTGAAAGGGCTGAGCCCAATCCTCTGCAGAAGCAACTGTTTATTATCAGAATCACTGATCTCCAGAGCACTTAATGCCCCTGCCTGCACCCAAGGCACAGCACACACTGCAGCCTCGCAGCCTTCTGCTGAGTGTCTCAGCCTTACTCCAGCGATATTGCTGCTAATTGCAATAAAATAGTGGATTTAAGGGATTCACCTGTTCCAGTCACTCGTTGGGTAGGCTCAGGATGGTACACGGTGACAGTATTGACCTGAAATGGCTGTATTTGCCCAATTCCTAAGCTACAGGTGTGCAGTGAGGCAGACCTGTGCCTGTCAGCACAGAACTGTCTAAAAATTAACCAGATTTGCACCTTCCCTATCTGTCTGCAGATAAGAGCGTTACCTCAGAGACAGGCAGAGGATACTGCTGATAGACTGAACCTGGGCTCTGGGTAACTCCTGACTTTGACCTTGGCCACTGGAGCAACATTCTGTTTGCTTACATGGAGATAAGGACACTGGTCTCTGGATTAAAAGTGTCATTAAGGAGACATATTATGATTATAATTATTATTTTACAAGCTGAGCAGTGTGCAGAAGCTGGCAGGGCTGCTGCTGAGGTTCTTCAAGGAGTGTGTGCCTTTGCAAAAGGCTGGAAGAAACTGTACAGGAAGATTTTCTCATACATAAGCTGAGGAAAAGGATTATCTGTGAAACAGCTAACAGTTTTTATTTACTGTGAAAATCTGAGTCTCACTCTCAATTTCCCATCAAGATAAAATGCAGGCATTTGGTTAAAATGGTAACTTAATGCTCCAGAGGTTTAATTACCACGACTCTATAATCAAAATCAACACAGAGTGCAAGCTGTAGCTCCCGACTCCAAGAAATGCAGCTTCCCACAAAGCAGTCAATAAAAAGAAGATATATAGCATGTGCTTGGATTTTGTGGTCCTTCCCACAGCTGAACTTGCAAATCTGCTATTGCAAATGGTTTTCTTTCAAACCTCAGGTTCTCCCTTAACTTTTATCAAACTCCAGAGCTCCTTATTTCTACATTTTAACTTTCTCTGTGTATAATATCTATATACAAGGTACTGAATTAAGGGAGTTTGCAGTGCTGGAAGCTAAATTTCAATTTTTTTTCCTGTACCAACAGAAAGCACTGAACTAATCTCAATAGTGGTTATTACTGAAACTTTATAAGGGCCTGGGTTGGAAAAAGTGTCATGAAAGCAGGGATGTCTTCTGGGCTGAGGCTGGTGTGATCTCTGGCATGGATTTCCACAGACCAAATGCCCCATCCTCCTCCATTGCAGTTCCTGGTGCTTTTCTTTAAGGACTTCAGGACTTCTGGATCATAGGACCAGCTTGGGTCCTGCTTAGGACAGTTTTCCCTGTGCAAGCTGAGATTTCTCTTCTCCACTGCCTTCTCCTGGTGCATTTTCTGAATGGGGCTGTGGTGCTGTGCCAAGTGATGATCCCTGTGAGAATTCCACATGCTCTATATTTTGTCTGCTCCCTTGCAAGTCGGGTTTCTTGTGAGCAAAGCTTTCACCTGTCCTGCAGCCACAGCCCTGCCAGGCACCAGGGCAGAGGTGTCCAGCACAGGTAATGTTAACAATGCAGTCCTCTGCCCTCTGCCAGGGGCTGAGCCCTGAATTTACACCCTGGGATGCTCCCAGATGCTGCAGTAGCAAGCACAGAAGTTGCTCTCCAAAAAACCTTTGCTATGGTTTCTGCCCTCTAAGCAAGGGTTAATTTTTCTCCTCATCAGCCCCCCATAAAAAGCAGCACACTTTGTGACCTGCTCCTACTGACTTGTGGAAATAAGGGATACCCTATTAGCAATCCTTGTCCAAACAGTGTTGGACTGGTTAGTGCCAGCACTTTCCATCCAGCACTAGTATTTGTTTTTCCATGCTCTTAATCTTAGAAATTGAATTGAGTCTGATAAAAGTGACTTCCTGAATATTGCATAACAGTTTACGTCTGTCAGGAGGGAAGACAAACAGACCTGACCTTGAACTCGGAAGGTTTCCTCCCAGCAGGTAAAAGCTTCCAAAAGTCTGAGCAGGGACTCCTTGTCTCCTCACTGTCCTGGGACAGCAGTGAGGCTTCCCTGGCAGCCATTCCCTCCATAAAAAAAGCTCTGTAGAATGCTTTGGATCCTCCTCTGGGACCTGAGAATCCCCCGGAAGGAGCTGCAGCAGGAAGGCAGTTTCATGTTCTTGCTCCGAAAAGGAGGCAGAGGAGAAATCCTGTCCATATCTGGCAGGGTTTAGCCTCCAGGGATTAATTAAAGGCTTTTTCAGTTTTTCTTTCAGACCTCACAACATTCATCCCCGCCTCACTGAATAGGGAAAAGGGAGAGGCATTTTCTCTGGTGAAGCACCAGCCTGTTTCAATTTTCAGTTTTACATTGCAGTAATATGCTTTTCCTAAGGGAATACCACAGGAAGGGCAAACTTTGGCTTCTCACCATTGGAGCATTACGTCATTAAAACTAGCTGGAAATCTGAGCAGCGGGCAAAACAAATTCCCTAAACGTAATAATTCCCCCTTTCCTTGGTGCTTCTGTCCCTCTTCCCTGCCCACAGGCAAGGCAGGTGGAGGTGTTGGCAGAGCCAGCATGGGATGGGGACCAGTGGAAGAGGAGTGGGTGATGATGCTGCAGGAGCAGGGAGGTGTCCTGCATCTTCTGAGCTGCTGGCACTGCTGGGGCTGGGACTAACGGAGCTCTGGGGCAGCAAAATCCTTTCTGCTTTGGCTCGGGCTTTTGGTGGTGGCTGCAGTGGGGGGAGAAGGTGCCACTGGGCTCTCAGGATTCCCTGTGAAACGTTTGGGGTCTTTTGCACAGCTTTCCCACTACCAGAAAAGTGCAGGGCTTGGGAGACTCTGGGTTTTGGGCAGCATCCTGAGGAGGCACCACAGCTCCCAGCTCAGCCCACCCCAAGTGCGTGCGTGGTGCCCTGCAGAGCCCCCGGCTGTGCCCTGCAGTGTTTGTTTTCTGACCCCATTACCCATTCCAGTTTGGTTTTCAGCTGCTTAAGCTTGATTATTTTAAACCCCTCTATCTGATTATCAGCAGCCCAGCCAGGCCAGATATGGGGATTCTGGGGCATCCCCGGCAGTGTTGCAGAAGGATAATTTGCCTCATTCATGTTTCTGAGGGCATTGGGCGGCTGAGAGGGCAGGGAGAAGAGTTACAGGGATATTCCCAACGGGGGGAAGGCAGCTCCCCGTGCAGCCCCTGTGCCACAGCCTCACGGATCTCAAACTTAGCTGCAGGATGCAGTGGGAGTGTGGGAAAGGCATCCTGGCAGGCGCCCAGCACCCCCGGAGATGCCAGCGATGAGCACCAGGGCACACTCCACCCCACGCTGGCACGGCGGGGTGCAGCAGGCTGGTACCCGAACCGGGCATCCCTGTGCAACCTTTCCAGAGCTGCCTTGCTCTTGCTTTTCGGTTTTCTATTGTTGTCCTAGAGCTGTTTTCCTCCTCCTCCCCCCAGCAGGATGAAGAAGCCTCCAGCTGGCCTGGGAGGCTTATCAGCTCTGTCTGGCTGGGTGTTAACAGTTTATTTGCATAAGTACCTGTCCCCGTCATATGCCGCTCGCCTTTGTGACTCACTGTAGCTGTTTATTTTTCCTCCAGCAGCCAGGCTTGCGGCTGCTGCTCCCTGAGGTATGCCAGGGCAGATGCCACCACCCCAGGGCACTGTGGGATCCCTGGCACGCTTGGGGCACAGCTCACGCTCCCTGGCTCACCCGCTCCTCCTGCCCTGCGGGACCAGCTCGGAAATTAAATGTGTAACTGGTGGGGTCCTGATTTCTCCTGGCTGTCAAGATAAAATTAAACTGAACCCCCCTGTTTCACACCTCAGCAGCTGTCCCTGGCGGGGGAGAGCGAGGCTTCACCTGGGACCACAGTCGCAGCTCCTGTTGCAGGGAAGGGTGATGGGCAGCTGCCTCCTCCCTGCTGATAGCACTCATAGAGCCACAGAATCCCCTGAACTGGAAGGGACCCACACAGAGGGTGGGTGTTCTGCACAGGACAACTCCAGAAATCCCACCATGTGCCTGAGGGTGTCGTCCTAAGGGAATCTGGACATTGTCCAAATGCTCCTCGAGCTCTGTCAGGCTTGGTGCTGTGACCATTCCCTGGGGAGCCTGTTCCTGTTCGCGACCACCCTCTGGAGGAAGAACTTTTCCTGATACCTTTATTTGAAGGAGCTGAGACCCTTAAAGCGTTTTCTGACCTCAGGTGTCAGCTCCAAAGGCAGAGGCAGTGTAACCTGCCAGATAAACTCTTGGGGCTGTGCTAAAGCAAGCCCTGTACAGCTCTGCTCCATGGGTTGGTGGTGACCCCGGAGTCACCTCCTCAGCCAGGAGCCAGGCGATCTTGTTTCTGCTCATTAGCTCTGAAAGGTTTTTCCATCCATAATAAGAAAGTCATTAATGTTAAACTTCCACTGCCAGGTAGGATTGATTTGAAGATTACAACCACTATAAATGGGGGATGCATTGCATGGACGATGTGTTAAAGTCCTGGCATGCAGGAATTTTTGCTTCAATGGTTGCCTGTCATCTCTGGAGCTCACCAAAGCTCATCCATGGAGCTCAGACAGATGTGGGGCTGCTCAGGAGCCTGGAAGGGCTAGCAAAGAATGGCTACTTTCAAAGGAAAAAGGTAAATTCAAATCAGTAGCATCCTCTGCAGAAGGGCTGTAGTCCTGTCCCAGGAAATGACAGAATTGGTGATGTAACATGTCTCCATGCTCTTGCTGCTGTGATATTTTACTAATATGGTGCACAGCCCAGAGGTTCTGTGTTCACAGATGGGAAATGCTCAGTGTGGGACTCCCTCTCCATGGAGCTACCAAGACTGATTAATCTTCTCCTGAATGTGGCCCAGAAACCTGGGTGCTGTTGTGTGGTGTGTTCTGCTGATGTGTTCTGCTTCCCCTCCACGGCTGATGTGTCAGTGAATCAGCTCTCCAGCCAGCCAGCCACTTCTTGTACCTAAGTTATTTCAGACATGTATCATTCATCACACAAAATGCTTCTGACAATGTACCAGTTGAGCCGTGCAGGCGTGCATTGCTCCTCTGACTGGGAGATGGGATGGATGGATGGATGGATGGATGGATGGATGGATGGATGGATGGATGGATGGATTTGGTGAGAAGAAAGAGAGATTTGGCTCAGCTCAGCACATCCAGCCTCAGCTCTGACTGTGTGATGTTACAGGGCAGACCAAAGTGTGTGAGAAAGAAATGAGCATGGAAAGGCAGATAATCAGTTATTTGCTATGAGTATGATCATTGAAGAGGATCAGTGGATCTGGTTTGTCCAAAGAAAAATGCAGAGAGAGGAAAAAAGAGAGAGAAAGAAGCAACCAATACACCATGTGAACCATTCAAAAAGCGGTTAAAGGAGCAGAACCACAGAAAGATAAATTCATGAAGCCGAGAGAGTGCTGCAGGAATCTCATTATAAACATCATGTTAAGTTGTAGATCAAGAAACCCCCGACTTTCCATCTTTATCTCTTCTCCTTAAATGCATTAGCAGCTGACTTGTCCTTCTGGCTACTCTCAGGTCTTTCTGAGATGTTGTTTCCCATTCCATGAGCTTCCCTCATCCAGGCTAGGTTTGCTGCCTGGGAATGCTGATGTAGTGTCCATGTCAGCCCCCCTATGGTTAAAACTAACCCTGTAAGCAAACCTTCATAATTTTATTTATGACTTTTGGATGAGATAATGGTTTTCCACTTTGAAAAGAAAGCTTGCTACTTCAACATTTATTTTCTATAAATGCCATGGCATTTATATTGCAACAGGAGACTATTCAGTGACATTATCTGATAAATATCGTGTTATACAGCTGCAATTTACAATGCATATATTTTTAACGGTGCTTCTAAGCTAAATTAAATGCTTCTAAAATATGGTACTTAAGGAAAACAAATGTCTGTTCTAGCAATTTTGTTTTTCAGGGTGCACTATTTTTTTAAAACCAGATACCATCTTCATCCTGTCAGGCAGTAAATTATGCACTTGCACTTTCATAAACTCTCCCCTTGGGAACTTAGTCAATGAAATGGAAATGTCTTTTTCACACCCTCCAACTCCAGAGAAATACAGGGAAATAGCCAACTTGGTTATAAACTGAATGTCTAAAGGGAATCCATATAAAATGTGGATTAATGCAGTCCTGATGTATGTATTGTTTAGCATATGTACCATTCACTCAAATGGTGCATTGGGCTGTGACTGGGATCATTAATGTCTCTCTTCTTTTTTCTGAATTGAGAGAGTAATTTTGTGTTCTGTGGTGGGATCTGCAGGTACAAAGACACCCACTGGCACTGGACTGTGAACCTCCCTCCCAGGCCAGGACACCTGCAGGAGGAGGAAAGCTCTGCTGGCCTGCTCAGGGAGTAAAGCACGACAGCATTTACACCTGGGTTGATCCTTCCTGTGTTGTGGGGTGGGAATGGGCAGGACAACGGCTTGTAATGTGGGACAGCCTTTCATGAGGGAGAGCAGAGCTCCTGAGGCAGCTGAATTTGATGTTCCTTGTAGGTCCCTTCCAACTGAATTATTCTAAATCTACTTCTATTTTCACCATCCGTCACCCAGAACCACAGAGTTTTGCCTGTAGCAGTCAAATGTCAAATGAAGCCCTGCGTGGTCCAAGGAGTTGTGTTATCCCCTCACCACGTGGCTTGTGGAAAGTGTGAAAAGCCAGCAAAAAGCCAGCAAAGGAAAGGAAGCCAGGAAGGAGAGTCTGCTGAGATGCCCAAGGATCCCCCAGAAGCAGGAGGAGCTACAGCAGCTCTCCTGTCCCAGGAAGGGCACTGAAGCTGTTCACCTGACTACTGATGGTCCCCATTTTCCCCAGTCCACCTTTAAGAGCCCTCCAAAAGCCCCAGCTCTTCCAGTCTGGGGAATGCATGAAAAGTGAGATGTATTAGATGCACTCAGCAATAGCAGCAAACTTGGAGAAAACAGGAAAACCAACAACAAAAAAGGAATCTTGAAATTTGGCAGAAAAGATGCAGTGCAAAGCCCACAAGAATGTGAGTATCTTTGCACAAAGCCACTTACGGATGCATTCCTTAAAGGTAATCCCTTCAGACAGTGTGAGGCTGCCATTTCTTTGAAAGATATTAAAGCAGCTGTTGCTAGAACACAGAGAATTACTGAGCTATCTGTCAAGGGATGGACATTTGTAATGCTATATCTACTCTTTTTTTTTTTAATTTACAGTTTATTTTGATACCAAATTTCCAGCTACCGAAGGTAATTGAGACTGCAAACAAAATCTCACTATCCACTGACCTGCCAAATCAAATTTTTTCTCCTGTAAGTATAGTGTTTTTCCTTAGCTTCAGAGAGGAAAAGAATTATGCAGAATGAATGAGAAAGAAAAGGGATTAGTTTATATAATGACCATAGCAGCCATCCCTCCGTTGATCTGTCGTGGTTCATTCTCGAAGATGCGAATGATTATCGCTGTGATTTACAACAGAGCTTGTTCATTTTCCTTCTGCTGCATCTGCTTACCACTTCCCAAATTAACACATATTTTAATAAAAACTAAATATCCTGACTCTAGCTGGGATATTGGATGACCCCAGCTGGGATATGGATGCAGCAAGGTTCTTATCATCTTTGTCTTGCCCTCCTGGAATGACTGCACTGCCCCAGTCCTCGAAAGGAATTAAAGTAGCCATGAGGCTGTTTTGATTACTTTTGGCTACCAGAGGCCTCAAAGGAGGGCATCTAAGGCAGTAAATTAGTAGCTGTGTGTTTCCTGTGCTGTTTTCAAGTTGTGTGGTGTTTCTGAGGGATCTCTAGGAACTCTCTGTCACTGGAGCAGCTCCCTGCTCCATGATGGTCCTCCCACACCCAGCACCAGGGCTAGGTGGCTGCTGCAGTAGGAATGGGCTAAGGGAGCCGAGCTTCCCTCGTGGTTTTTTCCCTAGCTAATGTCAGAAAATAGACTAGTTCTAAAGATCTTAAAAATTACATTGGATTTTTGCTCTCTTTGGGGACTACCTGCACTCGCATGGACCAGTCCCATCTGTCTGGTTCTTCTGTACTATGGTAATCAAATTTGATGCCAGCATGGCAACTGGGCTTTCCTCCTTCTCTCTCTTGTCTGCACTGAGATTTTCACTGGTCTCAACTCTTACTGAGAGGTTTTTTAAATCAAATTGTTGAAGATTAACTATTTCATATGCTTTTCATATTTTCTCCTGAAGTTGCTTTAACACTTTTGTAGCTCTAAGGTGAGCCAATTCCCACCTAAAATTCAGGTATTCACACCTAATCACTCCAGTAGGATGCTCCTCCAAGGTGGGAAAGCAGCCCTGAGGTGACAGCTCTGCAGCATTTTGGGGGACTCAGGGTAAGTGATGGGATTTAACTCCGCAGAACTCATACAAAACTCACAGAGACTCTGTCCTTCACTTCAAAACATCTGTTAATTCTACTTGTGTGCTCATCATCGAAAGGCTGCCTATATTTTTCCTTTCAGGTTTGTGAAAATAAGCACCGGTGAATGAAGATGAAAGAGAAATGTTGCTGGTTTCTTCCCTGGAGATCGTATTTCTTACTTGTTGCATAACTGCTTATTTTAGCATCAATCAGCCAAGCCTTTGTTGTGCAGACAATTCTGTCCTTTTAAAGGATTTGTGCAGTATTGTTTCTTCCAAAATGCTTTTTTTTTTTGTTTTTATTATTAGATTTATTTCCTCTCTTAGCAAATGCCAACTGACAACACCCTGCAACACCCTGTCAGAGCTCTTCATAAGTGTTACATAAATGTCATACTATGTAAACTGAGTGTTGTATATAACATACACATGGCCTTTCTGGAGAACCACTCATCAGGTGCTGCCTCTGTGTGCATTTGTACACAAGCTGTGTTTAAGTGTGCATATATGGTAGCCAAAAATCTATTCAGGAGAGTACTCAAAAAGCAGAAATGTCCGAACTCTTGTCAGTGCAACTTCATCTACCCTTTTGCTGAAGCAGGAGAAGACTTTAACTGCATGTTCAGATACTCTTTTCCTTCTGCACTGCTGTGTGTGCAGTGAGATGGTCAGCGAGGGGCTCAGCAGTGCCCATTGTTCAGCACAGGAGCCTAGGCACAGCACATTGTCCAGCGCGTTATTCACACGTCTGACCACTTCTGGGTTTCACAGCAATAGAAAATACAGCTCCAATACTTCTCTGGGCAGTTTTCAAAGCAGAGCAAGGTGCTCATGTTCTGGATGGTAAAAATGTACTGAGGTTGCCACCAGGCACGCTGTGGACCTGCCATCCCGTGCCATGACCTTCTTTAGAGGTGTACTCCAGAAATCCTGGAGCAATGGCCCGGAGGGTGGTAAGGCTGCAGCATGCTGCACAGGACCAGAGCAGGGACCTGCAGGTTCCTCCAAAGACAGAATTATTAATTTCTTCATGGCTTTTTCTATAGCACTTTCCACTACGCTGCCTCGGTGCTTCAGCACCTTCATTAATCCTCCCCAAGCACTCATTCTGAAGATGGGTCAGAGTGACACATGGATGGATTAAGGTCAGTTTTGACTAATTCAGGGTACTCCATCTGAAAAGCGTAACGTCTGCGTTTTCAGAGCATTTAACATGATACAGCACTTCATACATGCAAGCACAGCACCCACTGCTTCCAGCTGCACAAAGATGGATGTCAGCAATTCAGGCTAAAGGCTTCCAGCCTCAGTGTGGGCAATACAGCCACGGCAGCCAGAAGTTTGGGTTAATGACTTGTAGTGTCACACAGCCTGTGGCAAGGGCACGGAAAGAATCTGCTTCTTTGGGAGAGTTTTATCCTTTTGTCACTGTCTATGCCTTGCAGCCCTTGCATCGTTCCTTGGGCAGTCTTTGGCTATGCAGGTAAGATGAGAATCTGGCCAAAATTTGTTTCCTTTTTGACTTACAGAGCGGATCCGTGCTGTGCAGGTGTCACAGAGAAATCAGATTGTGACAGTGTAACTAAGAACTGCATTAGAGTACATGTGCACAAGAAAATCTCCAGAAATTGGCCTCACTTTGGAGACTTCTCATGTCCAGACCAGGTAACACAGTGACCTTCACAATATCCCTTAAGGCAGACTGAGCTGTAGATGAGGTGGGATGTGTAGGTGAAGCCCTGTCAGGGACTTAAAGACTGGGGCTGTGCTCATGAATCCCATTGCTCTTGTAATCCCAGGAAACGCTTTTTAGTCAGTAGCTGATGTTTCCTGTTCCCTGGGGGCCTGCTGAGAGGGCTCTGAGCACCTGAAGCAGCAGGTGCCCCAAGAGCAGCATTTTGAGAGATTTCAGCTGCCAGAACTGGGCATGTTTATTGCTGTGTGGTGCTCTTCAAAACACAGTAACATGACTAATTTGAGATTTATCTAAAAGACCATAGAAGGCTGCTTCATGCCAAATTTCAAGACACTATTTCCAGTGTTAGTCCTAAGAAACACAGCAAGCCCAAGAATGACCAGTGATGCTCTTCTACTCTGCTTTCATTCTTGGAAGTGCCAAAGGACTTGGAACTTTCAGAAAACATTCAGCACAGGCTGCCAAGGCAGAAAGTCACAGCCTAATTCATTCAAGTTTGGTAATTTATAAGAAGCCACAACAGGGATGTATGTTGGGGAGCATCTGGCTATTGTAGCTCTGGTTCCTAATGGTTTATAATTGGTAATTCACAGTTTTAGGGCTGCCCAGCTTAATGAATCGAAAGAGATGATGGCAGATTGTCACTGAAAGACAGTCTTTAACTTGAATTTTAATCTTCTGCAGCAATGGTTTAAAACAGTGCAAGCCAACTTCTGTAGGGCCCCTGGGAGTTAGGGAAGACGTATGCTGTACATCCAATTATTATTATTATTATTTTAATTTAAGAAGCCTTTTCTATCCCGAAAGCACTGCTGTCGTTGTTTTTAATCCTGCGGAAAACAGCTGGCAACAGGCAGCCCTGAGCCACCCAGAGCCCAGAACACTCGTTTGGGGAGCGCACAGCAGGGTCACCCCGCGCGGAGCTGGGCGGCAGCCGCGCCGCTCCGCACCTCTCCGCGGAAACTCTGCGAAGTTTTTTTGGGGGAACACGCGCGCGCACACACACACACACACACACACACACACACACACA